>WYDE02058477.1:0-12206 GCA_009867175.2 Adela reaumurella | reverse complement strand
TTGCAGCACAACACCGATTGCTCTGCTTACCCCGATTGTCGGGATTTAGCGTGAGTGATATGTATGTATGTATGTATATTATTAACTATGTAGGGATGACGGTACCTTTGGCATGTGCGTTCCTTGGCATGTGCGCACCTTTTACTTGACCGCTTTTCTTTTCTATGTCTCGACAAAGGACTTTTCATATTTTTTTTTAGTTAGATTTCATATTAGAATTTCGAGTAGCCTAAATTCAAAAGCTGAAAATTTTAACGAGATAAATATATTAAAATGGAATAAATAAGAATTTTTTATTTCACCTCCTTTATCACTTTGTATTTGAAAAATTACCTGCTTAATAAATTAAATTTATAAAAATAATTGAAATATTTAATTTGCATGTACATTTCTACGAAACGTAGAAAATGTATACACGAGTACATCAGCTTTCGCCAAAACAAAAGGAGAGACACGATCTTCATATTCACTTGAGTTTACTCCGATTTCACGAGCTTTTTTCGTTAAATAATTCCATTTTCATTCCTAAAAGTACTTACCTGCCGACAGCTGCGTTCCGTAACTAAATGTGCTTATCTACCTTCGCCAGGTATATATATATATTAGATCGTTACCTATGAAATTGGAGATTTGCATTAAAATTTTATAATATAACAAATTTGGTGATATTTTTATTTTAGCCAATCAAAGAACTGGCCCAAATTATCTATACAAATTTGCCATTTTGATGGCAGTTTGTATATCTCTTTACTGTAGAAGTCTGCTGCAAGTATGCTGGACAGAGGCGATGAAGTCAGCGAAAGCGTTTTGTACTACCTCTCGGGTGTTGAATTTTTACTCATTTAAAAAATTGTCAAAATTAAAAAAAAATTAGAAATCTTTTGGGGCAAGGTCCGGTGAGTACTGTGGGTGACGGTGAGCTTCCAGTTGTAACTATTGTATCTTTGCGATGGTCTGTCGTGAAGTGTGAGCTGGCACATTCTCTTGGAGAAGCAATGGGGAAGAGCGATTGATCAGTCTTGGTTGTTGAATGCGTGCTTCTCCACCATTGTTTGCAATTCTTGGCAATAGACATCTGCCATCACTGTTGTGCCATTCGGTAAGAAGCTGTGATGTACAAGTCCGGCACTGGTCCACCAGACAGTCACCGTCATCTTCCTATGTGTAATCTTTTTTTTAGCGCACTGATTAGGTGCTGTACCCGGGTCAGCCCACTGTGATGAATGTTTACGGTTGTCGTATAGGAACCACTTTTCATCGCAGGTAACAATTCGATTTAGATTTCCCTCGTTTCTATGCTGATTCAGTAGTGCTATGAATGCTTCGACGCGTAAGTCTCGCTGATGGTCGCTGAGTTCGTGTGGCAACCACTTATCTAGCTATTTTATAAATTTTTAGAAAAAAATTTACTTAAGTGGGAAAAAATTCAGCACACGAGAGGCAGTACAAAACTCTTGCGATAACTTCATCGCCTGTCATCTTGACGACTTCTACAGTAAAGGGATAAACAAACTGCCATAAAAATGGCAAAATGGTATAGATATATATATATTCGGACAGTACTTTGAATAGCTAAAATAAAAAATAACCAAAACTTTTATATTTTAAAATGTTCATACAAATCTCCAGTTTCATAGGAAAGGACTTAATATTTTAAACTTTAAAATATTTTGCTCTATGCGACATCCAGCACATCGATGGTCACTCAATGAGCTAATTTATCCCTTTCTCGATTTCAGAGCATCGTCACCACTAGCGCAGCTGTATTCCACGTCAACCATGGAGCACCATCACTTCGATCAGTGTCTGATGATCCTCAACTCCCCCGGCAACCAGATCCTGCAGCACCTCAGCTCCGACGACTACGAGAAGGTCATCAAGGTCCTGGAAGACGCCATACTCTCCACAGATCTAGCTGTCTACTTCAGGTATGTGACATGCAACGTATATTACGAAACCGCACACTTCTTCATCACAGCCTTCTTCACCGCAATGCTCTACATCCCAGGTTTCTCCGTTGATATCAGTCGTCTTGTCTCTTGACGACCAACCAAGATGTGAACATGTCTATGTCCTTCGTGCGGTATTCGACAGATTCTGGATTGGACAGATTCGTAATTGGGCAGATTCGCTGCTGGACAGATTAGTGGATTGGGCAGATTCTTGGATTCGTCGGATTAGCTATACGGCAGAAATTGTATAGTTGTGCACAAAATATACTTCATGTATAATTCAAATTCTGAGCAAGACTGAACACGAAATAGTTATTACGCGCCTTTATATGCAATTGCCATTGCTGCCTCCGAGTTTGTTTCCCGAAGCTATATTAAGCATTCAAGAAGTGGCAAATGATTCTGAGGAATACACTGCATTTAAAAAATTAATTCTCAACACAGTTGATGGGAATATATACCGAAAATGTATTCACGTGCAACAGTGAAAATTTTAGAACCAATAACCATATCGAAGAAAGGCATGCGCGGCTAAAAAAAAGATTTCCCATAAAGCCACCACTATACATTTTTATTTAATTATTAAAGAAAGAATCGCGTTTTCAAGACATGCAAATAAAAAAGCTACAAATTCATTTAAAAGGAAAGCAGAGTGACTCAAAGTTATTGAAAAAAAATAAATAGAAAAATTCGTTACAGCAGCATTAAAGAACGAGATTACCGCAATCGATTGCTTAAAACGGTTGAGCAAAGTAAATTACATATTTATTTAAAACAAAAATAAAATAATGGAATAAGCGCATATTTTAATTTTAAGCTTTGAACGTAGTCCATTTTTTGTTTAAATACATATGTATTTTATTTTTTAATAAATGTGAATAAAATGTTGATATTTTTTTGAAACCTGTACTGCTGCCATATAGCTAATCCGACGAATCCAAGAATCTGCCCAATCTACTAAACTGTCCAGCAGCGAATCTGTCGAATTACGAATCTGTCCAATCCAGAATCTGTCCAATACCGCACGAAGGATCTATGTCGCCTGACGTAAGACTGGCACTGGTAGTTTCTCTCTATAGCCGCTGTACTGTAGAAGAAAGAGATAGCAGTAGTGCTATCTTCCTTTCTTTCTTTGGGCATATATTACTTGACTTTGTTGATTACAAGACATTAACATAATTAACAAATGGTACTTCGACCCAGACGGACACTACAGGCCCTCTATTTGAGATATTAGGCGCGTTCTATAGCTATAGTATTTGAATGCACTACACTACGCTCAAAATGGTGATCAGTACGTTTTAGAAAGTTTTTCTCTCGCTCCACTTTCCGCCCCGTCCACCTCCCTGCAGATATGACAAATGCGAGTTTTCTCTTCTTAACGTGAGAACGGATGACACGGTACCCCAATCTGATGCATTGAGTCAGATAGTTTTTAGTGGGGGAAAATTGTATCATTCAGCGCCCTGTGTACCTTTACCTATTTAATACATCTATTGAGTGTGGGCATGAAGAAAATGTAATCTCTAGTCTGTGTTGAAATTTCAGAAAGCGCGGCGCGTTCATATCTCTAGTATCGAACGAGCGCGTCGTGACTCCCTCGTGGAGCACGTGCGAGGAGCGCCGGTGTCTGCTGCGCGCGATGCTGATGACCGCCTGCGACCTGGCCGCAATCACCAAGCCGTGGCTGGTGGAGCAGCGGGTCGCCGCACTCGTGGCCGGAGAGTTCTTCCGGCAGGGAGATCTCGAGAGGAACGAACTCAATATCACTCCTATTGTGAGTGTAATACCTACTACTAAGATTACCTACTTACATACATACATACCATCACGCCTCTTCCCCGGAGCGGTATACAGAGATAATAGAGCGCCATGTGATACGTTCCTGTCATACATCCTTTGCTCCTCCACTACATCGATTCATTCATTCAAGATTATATAGGTGGCCCAAAATAATGTTGACAAGTGATTTTTCAAAAAATTTTATTAAATTTAAAATTTTATTAAATTTAAAATTAAATTAAATTAGAGAGTTAATTAAATTATAAATTATAAAAATACAACTAATTTTTTAGAAGAATTCCTATTTGTCTTCGAAATAACCTTTAGCGCAAATACATAGAGTCAAACGCTTGGTAAAATTTTCCACCAATAGTTCTATGAGGCGTAGGACAGGTCCTTGCCTCTAACATTAAGCATAAACTGTAATCCATTGGATTCAGATCAGGCGAGCAGGGTGGCCATTCTTTTGAGCTGATGAAATCAGGGAAATTGCTTCGTCACCACTGTTGAACACTTAGGCGCTGTGAGCTGGAGCAGAGTCTTGTCCAACATCCATTGATTGTGAGCGTGAGTGGTATGTATGTATGTATGTATGTATTCTATATATGCAGCAGTCAGTAAGTATATTTTTGCAAGCAAATCGCAGTCTCGGACTCGCCCGTCCAACCCTGCTGTGGATATGACGAACCAAGAAGGTCGGGACCGCCACTTGTCTCTCTCGAGCACAACAATGAACATGAACACGCGACGTGTTCGAACCGCACCGCGATGTGCAGCTCATCATTATCATCTAGCCAGATAAACTTAGTGTGGTTATCGTATGCTAGCAGCAGATGCCACAACAGTATCACTCACTCTACCGGTTAAGTCAATCTGTCCATCAGAGACCACTTCATCGCAAAATGGATGAATGTCAGGGGTCGATCAAAGATCGAGATTGGTTCAGAAACTCTACCTCTCTAATTGAGCCATAATCCCAAAAGGACGCCACGGTTCTAACTAGATGGGAGTAGTTTAATTATTAAATTGCATTAAATTGTTATCGTTTGTTTTTCAGGACATAATGAATCGTGAGAAGGAGGATCAGTTGCCGAGCATGCAGGTCGCATTCATAGATTCCATCTGTATGCCTATATATGAGGTATGTGTATTATCTGATATTTTCTTACATATGCATTATCCATGATCACATATTTTTTGACTCGTACATAGTACGTAATACTTACTGGAGGGGTATGTATATAATATGGTCCTGCCTTTATGTGTTAGTTGTTCGTGAGTTGTGTCTTGTAGTGTGTTCGTCTATCTATACTCTAGGGTACCTCTGTTTGAGCTCAACAGATTTTGCACTCAGCTTCTCTTAATGACTCTGAGAAAGAATCAGTGACCTCAAAACGTGCACTTTTCTATGTCAAATGGAGAAAAAAGTGACCGAAATTTTTAAATTTTGACTTAAAAATTCAAATTCTGGCGCAACTATTACTCCACGGCGCAACAGCTTGGGAATGCGTCCATCCACACACTGTCGTTATCCCCCCGCTAAGGAGAAGTCGATCCTGTAAGTAGATCATCAGAATATGACGATTTTGATTACTTAATAAGATAGATGTTAATGAGCAGCCAAAATATGAACAATAGGGCACGTTTGGCTGTCCATAGTGGAGTACTGGCCCCTACACTGATGTACGGGAGTGAAAGTTGGGTATGGCTGACGAAGCACGAAATCAGAATAAATGCCGTGGAAATGCGTGCGTTGAGGCATGATGAAGCATGTGGAATGCACTGCCACCAGCATCCTTTCCTCCAATGTAAGTATAGTTTGAGAAACTTCAAAAACAATCTTAATGTGCACCTAACCGGCCGACATGGTATTCACAGCCCCCGTAAATATCCGAATACTCGCGGGCGCCGTCGGACTACACATCTGCGTTACTGGCGCGTGTCATCATGTAGTGCTCCCCATAAAAAACGTACATTCTATGATTTTGTAGTTTAATAATACCACAGTTTTATTAAATACATGAAATTACTAGACGCCGCCGAGTATTGAAAATGGACGCTTGGAAGAAAGGATTTTCGCAGAATTCTGTTTTCAAAGGAATATTTACGTTTTGAATCTCTCGTACGGATCTCTTAGTAACGTACAATCCGTAGCAAACAAACACAGACTACATCTTCTTAATTCATTGACGCCATTGACTTCGTAAATGTATGATGGTTTATTTCTTGCAGGCATTTGCAGTATTATCGCCGCAACTGCAGTCGATGCTGGATCGAGTCAAAAGCAACCGAGCGCACTGGGTCGATCTGTCAAAAGACAACGACAAGAATGCCGGCGTCAACCACGAGAAGGAACACGACAAGTCTAGTCTGAGCTCACACGAGCACGATACGGAGACGTATGAGGGCGACAGCAGCGGAGCTGTCAGCTTAGCGTCCGAACATAACCTCAAATATGACATTGAAAACCCAGTGGTTGGCGTCCTGTGCAACTCGGCTCTCTCCGTGAGAAGAGACAATCGTTTCTGTACGGAGTAGCTTCTGTTTGAAGTGAATTCGAATCTGATGGACTGTTAGGTTATGTTGTGGGCGGTATATTGTAATGAAACTTACTTTTAGGTTATGTTGTGAGCGGTATAATAGAACTATTCTCCTGTGAGTTACGGTTCTCGGTCGTTATGAAATGAAGTTTGCTACGCGGCTTCTTTTAAGCCTCAATATAGGGGTATGATCGAGTGTTTGTGAAGTTTTAAATGGAAATGCAGTCTGCAAGTGTTGTCTGGATTGCTTCTGAGGCATGATCGACTAAGGTCTAAAGTGGGACCACGTCCCTTGGTCATTGTCCAATTTATTATTCCAATGAGGTGATAAACCTGCTTTGTAATATGCTTGTCATAAATAGTGATTACACGGTAGAAAAAGTAAAAAGTATCGTGGATTATCTTCAAGTTACAGCTCTAAAGTAAAACAAAAGGAAGACTCTCATTATATAATATATGTTTTTACGAAAGCCTAAACAATTTTAAGTGATGCCGTCTATAATGGTTTCTGCCATAGCCCCCTATAGTCTGTCCCTGTCTTTGTTTCCAAGCCTAGAAGTGCATGGCATGGGAACGTCGCACGTAGGCCAATTATATAAGAATGCGACGTTGCCATTTTGACAGTCAAATGTGGCAACGTCGCGATCTCATAAAATTTCGGCCTATGTGCAAAGTTGCCATTCCGTACACTTCCAGGCTTTTGTAACCAACGACAGAGATAGACCAGCTAGAACCATGTAATACTAAATAATATCAAACTGAAGAGCGACAAGTTTGTATGGATAGATTGCAAAAATTACGACGCATTGTATACCTAGAGCTGTCTGAAGTTAACGTTTTTTGTTCATCTATCTCATTCACACCATAACAATCATGATGAGTTAAAAACTTATTTCTCTCAGCTCCAGTTGTGTGAAAACTGTACATACGTGGAATGTACTATTTTATTAATAAATATTGGATTTTATCTCGATAGGAAACAACCAATACCTACGTATCTACTAAGCATGCAAGGGTACTTATTGTATTGTGATCTTATGTGCGTGGAATTATTATATAAAATATTAGAGGCGCAGGTTAGGACGATCTAGTTCAATTTGTAGTGTGTACAAACAAAAAAGTTGTATTTTGTATTGTCACTTTAGTTATTTGTTCCCGGCGCGGCGCGGCGTGAGTCTGTTTAATAATTAGTTTTGGAAATGTTTTCCATTGGCACATTGTGTGACAAAGTCTGGTAGTGATTTTAATGTAATGCATTCATCGCGAGTCCCATTGAAAATAATAAACTCAATAGTATTTTTTATTACCTAGGTAACTAGCCAGTTATGAAATGTCATTTTAATTGCCCCTAATAATGTTTATGATGTAATGTGAATAGATACGAGTAAGTACTATCACTTGAAAATAGCTGATTCTGTTTACATTCATGTGAACAGATTTTTGTCTACGACTTTTTATTTAGGAGGAAAAAATTTGAAGCCCGATACAATTTTTAAATACTTTTTTCCCAGTGTATGGAAAAATACAAATTTTACTTGTTCACCTCCAAAAAAAAAAAAAAAAATAATACTTTTCAGTAAGTAAGTATCCGACTTGATGGGGCCCTGCTGTGCCTCCAGAATCGGTATGTTAAAAAAAAGTCTAAACTAAGGTTTACATCCTGTATATTTCTGTTGCCAGAAAGATGGCATATTATCTAAAATATAGTTCAACTAACTATCTGTACAAAAATCCAAAAAGTACCTACCAAAAAATGAAAAATTGGGATGCCTTCATAGAATTGGATTATATGAACATTTTGGAAATTAATATTTTGTAAACGGATACACTCAAGTTCTATCTAAATGTAAATACGTATAGTCGCACATTGTTAGGTGTTTGTTGGCACTCGTGCGAAGCGTGGTATCACCGAACGAATGACCAAAATACCAAAAAAAATATAATCTTTATGAAGATAATAAGATAAAGTAAGGCTTAATTAAGTTATCGTATTACGGATACGCGAGTGACCAAATGGAGGTTCAATTTCGCCCAGAGTTTACGTAAATAGTTATGCAATTTTAAACGGGTTTGGTCCATTGTGTACAGGAAAATTATAGAGTTTCTATGCATTCGTCGACTATTTATCTACTGTATATTTATTGTAAATTTTTATATTTAAAAATTTGTCCCAAACCTTTGAGGTCGCTAAATGAATGCTCGGATGCATGTAAAAATGTAATGTTTCGAGAAAATGTAATTGTCCAAGTTAATATTACGTGGGTAGCTACATCGTGGCGTACACGTACCCCGGTGTATTTGCTACATTACTCTGCAATTGCACTGCACTCTGTTATCCGCGCACACCTCGGGTCGTAGCTAGTAGAGATGCCACGAACTCCGTTTTGTATTTAGCCAATCGATGTTTAACGTACCAAACTGGAGTGTGTGCTTGTTTGAACAAGGTAGTACGCTACGATCGGCGTTCGATAACATTTACCCTTATTAAAATAAAATAATATCGCTTATAAACTCATACGCGACTGCTACTTTAAAAGGAACAGTATAGCGATTGCATGGACGCTTTGTGCCACGATAGCTTATCCCTATCCACGGATATTTGTATCTGTATAATTAGCTTGTTTTCACCCGCGGGTTCGCCCGCATTAAAGTCCACGCGGACGTCGAGGCAGCTAAAAAATTCAAAACCCAAATAAAGTGCAAACTCTTAAAGTGCGTCAAAGAGACACGTTTCGCTCTACCCTGTGTGTGTGTGATGGTGTGTGTGCGCGTGTGATGGTGTGTGACGCGCACACGTGTGAACGAGAAACAAAACTCATCAAATCAATAGCTCTCGCTGTGTCAGATTTTTCTGGTAAGTTACTATATCACCAATAGGAATTGTATTACTACACGATAGAGTTTAATTTTATTTACCGATCTATTGACAGTAATCAATCATTTTGGCTAGTATATTTACTGTCCCGCTATGAACCCTCAAGTTTCAGCGTTCATCCTCTTTCTACATCTAAGTGTAAGAGAGACAAGTAGTAGCGTGCTCTGTCGCACAACTGTCCTGCCCTCTCACCGATGAGAAAGACAACAGGACTGCCGGTCACAGTCCACCGGCTGCATGGCTTGCTAGACGCGCAGGAGGCTACGATTAAACTGATTGTCGCCACTCATACATCTACTGCCGTCACCTTTTTTCACTATATGAATATAAATATGGCATTGCTTGCGATGCATGTCCACAAATGCATTAATTTTACTTTGTATTTTCCATGTCAATGCTGGACCAAATTGTCAAGAGCTGTCTTGAACTATCGAAGTAATGTAGAAAGGAATGTCATACATTTGTGCACATTTTTTATGTAATGAATATGCATCTTTCAACTACGAGACCGTGGCATAATCTCTCATCGTCGTGTCTCTAGTACCATCTGTTCATATCGTGGAGACTGTGGCGGGGTGACTTGGTCCACTCGCTTCTCACGTCACGCACTTTCTGAACGAGACTTACGGAAAAGTATATGTGAAAATTCACAAACTTCAAATTGTAGCAGCCATTACACATAGACTTCCGAACGCAGGCCGCACGTCGCACCACTGCACCTCACCTTCCCAAGTGTGCGGCTTAGTGTAAAAGAGTAGAATCCTTGCTTGAAGTATTGTAGAACTTAAAACTCCGTGCGTCCTATGAACCGCGCGCGAATCCCGCAGGAATGACAGTCTGTGCTTGCTCTAAGGCTGAACGCCGAAACATAATGTGCTTTAGATTGTGGAGACGTAAGTATCGCGGGTTTGAATGTGTTCCGAACCATCGTCCAGATTATAAGTACCTACCTAGGCACACGTTTGCTTGCGGTACCGAATCTACGTGTAATGACCCCCATTAGCAATCGGAACTTACCTACTAGAACTCAAAGCAGGATTTCATTATTCTTTTGAACTTTGACATCGTAGTACAATCTGTTCTTCAGATTGTCCCACCAGAATATTTAATGCACCTAGTTGCGATATCATTGAATAAAGTGTTTGTAAATGGTATTTAGCCATCGCGTGCCAGAGCAACTGGTACTAAGGTAGTTCAGTGCTGAACACCAATACATTAAGCTAAACGAACAATGACATGTCTCGTCAGTTTGTATGACGGGCAACTGGCCAACAATCTATAAAGGCTAAAGGCGGAATTTCACGATGCCTCGCAGTGAATTCACTCCACGGTTCCGCGGACCGGCGCTTCGCTCCTGCACGTAGCGTGTAAATATAACAGGAGCGAAGCGCTTCTTTCATTCCTTCAGAGATTTCGTTGCGGCACACATATGGTGCGTTTAAAATGCAGGAATCGGCATAGAATAGTCGTTCGTTTCTCTTTCGTTCGCAGAGAGCAGTAAACCGATCGGGCCTTACCCTGCATTGCCCGTCGCCGGTGAACCCCGGTAACAGATTTCAGTGATTCATTCTTTTTATATATTTCACCGGTCAGTTTTGCGAGAAGTTCATAGTGACACTGCGAGGCTTCTTGAAATTTCGCCTTTAGACTGGTTCACTGGAATACTTCACGAGTGAAAAGTTATCAGACGACAGGGAGAAGCGCAGGACGAGATGCATACATAATGTTAGCCTTGTCTCCATAAAGTACTGCATACTGTAATGACTTTTCTTCTATTAAGAGCATTTTTATGTATATTTGTATAAAAATGCAGCTCGAATTGATGTATTACGCTTGTCCATTGAAATGTTTGCTCCATAAGAAATTTCAATATGTTTACTTACAAGTTGTTACAATTTTATGAAGAGATCTTTATACAATTTGTCAATTAACTGCTAATTGCGGAAGCAGCTCGACGCTGACGGCCGGCGCTGACGTCCGGCGCTGACGTCAGTCGCGGAGGATCTATGTTGATGATGACAATACAATTTCGCATAATTCTTTTGCTCTAATATGATGTCGAACAATACTTCTATATGACTAATAAGTATAAAAACCCGGTCGCAAATGAATTTTTTTTATTCCCTTTCATGATGTGCGAAGAAAATATTTTTTTATTAATATAATAGTTTTTTACGAATCCACTTTTGGTTCTCATAAGAATTAACTAAATTGACTAAAAGAATAGGCATTACGTAATTAAATTGCTATCTGTGTAGCTGTTTCGCTTGCGTGCGACATCCGTGCGACCGACATCCGTGCGACCGTCTCATACTGTCTTCGCGCTGAGCCTTTCAGCATTTGATTATCCGATACGGGAACCAAAAGACTTTCGATATTCCTACGCAAATGAATATTTTTATTACTCCTCACTACTCTCTCTAAGGTAGATATTAACAAATCTCTCGGACGTGTGTGAGGGTGTGTGTGTGTATGTATGTATGGACGTAATGTTAAGTAAGATCGTTATAAGTATTACTAGTGTAGACCTGATACAGAGGGTGACTATATTGTATGTGTGAATACAGGCGGTTGTTTTAATCAAGGAAATATTTATTTATGAATTAAACAAATTTTCGAATTTCGTGTTTTATTATTATCAGTGTCCGACCAAAACAAGATTTTCAGCCGAAACCCAAACCGTGACCGAATATTCGGCTCCTCTTCTAGTTTCGGCCGAAATCGAAACCGACACTTATGTACCTCCTTAGTTAAGTTAAAATTTAAGTATTGATATTTTTTTCATCACTTATTTTTCCAAGTCTAGCAGATTATTCAATTATATTAAATAAAATACTTCAATTTATTAGGAAATCGCTTTATTTTCAAATCCAATGTAGGTAAAAAATTAAATTATAAATTAAATTAATGTCCTTTTTCTTCTTTTGAAGCCACTTTAGTCGCCCCACTGCTGGGTACATGCCTTTCTCATTACATGATATGAGAGGATTTTAGTTATACATAATAGATTAATACTATCCGCCACTTAAAGTATAACAAAGTATCCTATTGCACTCT
>WYDE02058366.1:0-12207 GCA_009867175.2 Adela reaumurella | reverse complement strand
GTCGGTTACGGGTACTGCGCACTTGCCCCTTTTTAAGAACCTGCTCGATCTGTTCTAGGTACGTGCGTCTAGGGCGATCCTTCTCGATTCTTTCACTCAGATTCAATTAAAAATTTCTTTTGTTAGTCTTTTATCATCCATTCTTCCAACATGACCGGACCACCGAAGCATTCCTTTGTCAATCCTTGTCACTATATCTTCTTTCAGACCACAACACTCTCGCACTTTGCAATTGCTCAATCTGTCTTTAATTGTGACTCCACACACACATTCACTTATAACATGAGAATGACTCAATCAATTCACATGGGGTTTTCACTGGCGTATTCTGTAACACCTGAAGGTAGGATAGGATTTGTACCTTCGGGGGTTGGAGAAGTGAGCAAATATGTTGCAGCAGCGCTAGAGTTCACACGTCCGTCGGGATGTACAACTGGCCAGCAAACTTTAATGCAACATGACATGTTTTTCTTTTTAATCGCGGGCGATTGCGCCATGGGAGCTTCTAGTACAGTATATATTATTGCTTAAAAGTAAATAGAAAGAAAGAAAACCCACACAAAGTTTAAATCAGGTTGAAATTGTCATAGACAAATTTTCGAAATTCAGGCAAAGTTTGCATTGTACATGTAGCATCTAAATATGGAATAAAATTTAAATTACAACGACAAGGAACATTTACTTGCCTTTCTGTTAATTCCAAGAAAAATCACTTTTCTTCAGTCACACTACTCACTCACTACATACTTCAATACACTTTATTATTATGGATGACTGAATTCTAGTGTAACATTATGAATGGGTGAATGTTGTGTAGGTTTCACTGACTCTTCAGATAAATTATCAAATAATTTTATACTCTCTTTCCTCAGTTTTAAGTCCAAAATAGTGTAAATCCAAGGTCGGTTGCAGGAATCCGCTCTTAGGCAGTGAGAGGTTAACTCAGTACAAAATTAGTGTAAGGGGAGTAAGAGGAAAAAAAGAAAATGATTTCGTTTTTTGGATTATGTATAGAAGTGAGTAGATTTTGATGCATAAAGTTAGGTGAAAATGTAAATCTCACTTACAACATTAGTAAAACCGATAATGCACATTTTACAGTCTTCTTGTCTATGTATCTTTGGTTGTATTTTCTTCTCATTTGCCTTGCCTTTTTCAATCGGTTCTTCAGATAAAACATTATGTCGTTCTATTTCTGTCGAATTATTCTCTTCTTCTTGAATCTGTAACTCAATGAACTTCCAATCACGTTCATCATCAGTATCATTTGACATGTGTTCATTATTTGTTACTAGATCATCAATCGTTATAACCTCATTATTTGTTACTGATTCGTCATCTGTTATTGGTCCATTATTTGTTATTGGTTCATCATTTGTTATTGGTTCATCATTCATCATTGCTTCATCATTTGGCATTGGTTCATTATTCCTTTTCGGCAACGACACTAGTAAAGATTGAAGGAAAACCATTTTAAATTGGACACAATTAGAAAATAATGTCATACTTAATATATTTATTTATAAAGAAAAAGTAGGTGGCAACACAGTCCTAAAGGATTAAGGTGAATTAGTCGTGTAAGTGTGAACATTCAATGATGGATTCTATAACACCGCTGCTTTGCTGCGCAGTCAGTTAAATAGTAGGGGACATAGACATGTGTACTGTGTACATATGTATAAGAGAGATTACAGTAATCCATTAAATGTCACATTTACAAGAAGAATTAAGTACCTGAATTGCGCAGACGTACATCGGTATCCAGTGCCTGCTGGCGGAACAGCAGTGCTCCTTGCAGCAGGTTGTGGCAGTCTTGGCACAAATGCTTAGGCAGCCCGTCATCTTCATTTACCTGAATTCATACCATAACTCCATGATCGAGTAAAAAATTTAGGAAATACCAATTATTCTGTGTTTCAATGAGGATGTTTACTTTGAATTATTTTGTGGAAAGTAATGAAAAAAAGACAGACATGCAAAGAGCGAGGTCCACAGCTCACAAAGACACTAGTTTAATAGGATTAAGGTTCCCAATGCTAACACTAAAAGAATTATTGCAATATGACTCATTCCATGTTACGGGTGTTGCAGGTCGTATACTTGCGACATTAAAAATAACCAATGTATTCTAAAAGAGTGTATCAATAATATTTACTTCACAAAAACATTTTAAGCTGCAGATGCTGGTTATTAGATCACAAGATAATATTTGCTAAATAAGATATATGACCAAAACAGACCCGTTACGGGGGTTACTTGATTTGGCCTACACCTTCTAGATACCTTGACGTAATTGCATATTCCTGTGAATTTTCAAAGACAACCACAATTTTTTTTTTCGTAAACTGAAAATCCTGGTTTATTGTCTTTTCAAAACAGTACCCATTGGCCGAACTTAGGAAGCGGTTATTTTAATTTTTATAAATGTTAAGGGTGTTAAATGGTTTTATCAGCATCGTTGGCTCAATGGTTGCGGTATTCTGTATTCGATTACCGAAGTTAAGCATTGCCGAGAGCGGTCCGGTCTTGGATGGGTGACCGCTTGACCGTTAAGGCTGGTCGTGGTTCGGATTCCACATTAAACTGTAGGTCCCTTCCCTCTCCTTACATGACGGTAGGGTAAAACCCGCCCGGGTTGGTACCACCGCACTGAATGAAGGTCGGTTGAAGCGGCTATGAAACTTAGTTCGTGTTTTCCGTTCAGTTCAGTGTAGCCAGCTGGAATTGAGGGAAGTGCTTACATGGCACCACCTACATAACTCACAAAGGTGTTTAGGCTGACATCACATTAGACGATGTAGCCATCCGTGTCAGTTTCCATAAAAAAAAAATAAATAAAATGGTTTTGCTACGGTTCTTACGAGTACGAAATAAAGCAACAGAAAATAATAATGTTGCTTGATTCTAAATGTTATGAAACTAACGAAAAAATGGTTTCGTCACATGTTTTAGGATTTTCCTTTAAATTGTCTCTACATTTTTTCTCCGTCGATGACACAGCAAAATTTCATAAAACATTGTTTTGGATATTAAAACAAACGGACTTGCTGTAGTGTTGCCAATCTAAATTGACTACTGAGCGGTATCTCAGCATATAGGGATTTTCAAACTACATTTCGACGAAAGTAATTAATATTTTGATTAAAACTCACACTTTTTCAGGGACATTTAGTAAAAACAACAATTGTCAAAGTAGTCTGGCAACACTATAAGCTTTTTTTTGTATAAACCATAAAATTTCAGAGTGATACATAATCACTTCACATTACTCTGCAAAGAAACCAGTTATGCGAAATAATGTTAAAAATATTTAAACGTACATAAATCAATTATTATCGTTTTTATATCAAACGTGAATAAACTTATTAATGAGTTCCAAACTCAACCTTCCTTTCCAGAAATAAAAACTAAAATGGTCTTGAAAGAATAAAACTGAACTTTTACCTGTTTTGCGTTACTGGTGTTATTTGATAGAGTCCCACAGAAATTGCTTTGTAATAAATTATACTTTGTAAAATCTAACTTATTCTGCAAAAAATTTAATCTGATGTGAATTTTACGAAATTCAACAAGTAAAAGTGTAGTGTCATTATCATTGGACACATTACAGTTCTATTTATAGTGTTGCATTCTGGTCTTAAACATTTTGGCTCCGTCCTATGGACATGTTCAAGATTGAAAATGTGTAAAATGAAAAAAGCAAGCATAATTTTTTTTTTGGCTTACATTAAAATTCAACCTATATTTTATGAAAACAACTTTATTTGTACTGCATTTAAAATTGGACCCCTAGGTAGCATTTGTCATGGAATGAGTGGATATCTTTAATTACAAAGTTATTAATACTTTGAAAATTAAATTACTCGCGAGCCGGGTGAACTTGCAGTCCATGCAGTGTCACAGACATACTATACGCAGAGCCAGAGCAGACTGTAATTTCAAATAAAGCCATGAAAGCATGATAGAACTGTGACGGGCAGTGAGACGCGTCACAGGCAAGCGACGGCGCACAGTGGAGCAATATGCCTTTAAAGTTGGCATCAAGTCACAGAGTCGATTCAATGTGTCTAAATTTTATAGAATGTACTCTACATGGTTACTAGTTTAATTTAAACTGTAAAATGCTAGATACGGTACCCGGATTTGCCCGTAAATACGACCCACGTTAATATATACACGTTTCTCCCGATTTCTCAGATATTTTTTTCAGCCTCTATTATTTTATTATTAAAAAAAATGTAATACAAGTAAGA
Organism: Adela reaumurella; assembly: GCA_009867175.2. Lineage (NCBI taxonomy): Eukaryota > Metazoa > Arthropoda > Insecta > Lepidoptera > Adelidae > Adela > Adela reaumurella. The sequence goes on along the minus strand of WYDE02058366.1, from coordinate 7,954 downwards.
CTGAAATATAACGAAATAAAAATTGCTGGCTTATTAAAAGAAAATTTGATTTTACTGTGAATATAATGTTCCTGTATTTAATTTGGCTTTATTAATAAAAAACATTAAACATTTTATTTAGTTTTTATTAAGCGTAAACTCATTTGTGCTGCCTATGATAACTCTTTCGGTGTTGTAGTTTTCCTCAAAATTTCAGTTTTCTTCCGCTTAGTTCGCTCAGAGCTCTCCTCATTTTTTTTTCATTTTTTTCTCGGCCCATTTTTTCCTCGGAAGCGGGTGAATCTCTCGGAAAAGAGATAGATGTCTGGAGCCATTGCTCGTTATTTTTCATAAACCGCGCTTCTATTCTGCAGCACGCTTTCCATTTTGAAAAGTGAAAAAGTGAGCCAATTTTTATCGCTGCTGTGTGAAATTTTGTTTGTTTTTCCACGTATTTCTTCAAAAATTCCATTTGATCATCATGTTTCCTTGAATTACACTTTCTTATTACATTGAATAGTTTCTGCCTCGTTATAAAAAGATCGGAAGAACCCGATCCTGCAAAGAAAATAAAGAGTTTTAATTTATTTATTTAACGATCCCATTAATTATGTCTAAAATTACACCTAATGCGTTTATTTTTTTTATAAAAAAAGGAGCAAATATGAGCAACATTTTACTAGTGTTCTAGTAAGTAAAGTAACTGTTTAATGTAATAAAATAAAAATCTTAGCCCGATAGCACCCGATAGTTAACTAAAAGTTCGATTTTATTTGAAGTTTGTCTAAAATTCAAACTATTTTCATGTGGTTCAATAATGTCATCATAAATTACATAATACATTTTGATAAATAGATTCTATAAGTAAGGAATAAAATAACATCCCTCCCGGCCTCGAATCTATAGTAAAATATTGTGAGGAACGTCTTATTTTACTTATAAAATTAAACTAAATTTACGCAGCCCTGAGCGCTCGATAGAGAATGCGCGTACGACACTCGAAACGTTCAAGTTCCGACTGCCAGTGTCCGTCAGGGAGAGGGGTGAGCGGTGAGCAACACTCTGTTTGGTTATCTTCTCTTCCGCTAGAGTGCCAATAGACGTATCACTAATATTAATTATCGACTTTATACCAGTTTTTCATATTGCTGGCTCCTCTGTGCGGCGCCGCCCGCTCTCCTCCGCCGATGCGCGCCGTAGCCCGCACCGACGCCGTGACTCGGACAAGCGACGATGCACGGTGCCTACCAAGCTCCGCGTCGACAGACTCGCTGAGCACGCAGAGACCGCGCCTCGCATCATTGCTCTAAGGACAACAGCGCACTTGGGGGCAGACCACACCGGAGCTCTCATAGTTACAGAACAATTAAACTGTCCTAAACATGACCGAAACACCCAAGAGAAATCTGAATTGTGCCTCAGACAACATCTAGCGAACATCAAAGGCTGTCAAGTGTTTCAAGAAAATTCACAGAAGAAAGTTTAATGAATGGAATGGCTCAAAGATAACTGTAGCTAAGCTAAGAACTAATACTGTAACTAATTTTCCACCACTGCGAATCCTACTATGAGAAGAGAATGTCTAACCTAAAACCATGTTCGTAGTGGGTGAGTGGGTACTGGTACGCAAAGAATACACATTGGCGCTCCAGGCTCACCCTCACGAGAGGACGGGAGCTAGAGAGAAGTCTTGTAACATTAAGCACAATAATAATAGAACGCCCAGAAAAAAAAATTTTGTGAAACAACACTGACTGGGAAGCGTTTAAAGAATATAAATCTTAAAATCCCGCTAAAATCTGACGATGACATAGGAAGCGACAATTCTTCACAAACTTGCTACAAATAACGGCCTCTCGTCAACTCGTGGACAGAACTACCCACTCGAAAAACTTAGACTAGAAGAGTCTGGCATACCAGTAGGCCCGTATGACAAGAAAAAACTAAACAGACGAACCTAAAATGTTCCTTAAACATATAGAAAAGGAGACGAAGCAAAAACAAATTGAATCACTTTCTCCGCACGCAAGGGATAACCACTCACTTTGGAAAGTTACTTAACACCTCAAACAACCCCAGAGGATCTTTGCGCATGCCTGGAAACACATGGGCGAAAACCGACAAAAAGAAAGCCGATGCCTTTGGATTATTTCTAATATATGTTTTCACTCCCAATGAAGGTACTGGCGACCCTAAAACTGGCTCTGAGATTGACAACTTCCTTCAATCTGAACACATATCACTCCATGGGAGATAAAAAAATAGATGAAACTCCAAGATGAACACAAATAACTGAACTCATCACACCTAGAATCCTAAAAGAATTGCCTAGAAAAGCCTAAGTATTTATAACAGTGTTATTTAACGGTATCTTGAGACTGTCATACGATCCATTTATATGGAAGATATCCCAAATAATAATGATCCCTAAACCTTGTAAACACCTAATGTGGTCTCCTCCTATAGGCCAATAAGCCTCTTGCCGATTATGTTGAAGCTGTTTGAAAGGATTCTTCTGGATAGACTGAAACCCTGCATGAAAGATTACAAGCTAATACCGGAACATCAATTTGGCTTTAGATTGCAAAATGGCACATTAAACAAGTGCATTGAACAAGGGTTTCTTGGATGTTTAACAGGCTTTTGACAAAATTTGGCACCAGGGACTACCTTATAATCTAAAAATATACCTACCTCACACATCCTTTCATTGTTAAAATCTTATTTATGTGGAAAAATATTTCAAATAAAAGTAGAACCGGCTCTTTCAGAATTTCGCAATATAAAAGCGGGTGTACCGCAGGGACCAGAAATGTATACCCTGTACACAGCAGACGTTCCAGACTGTGAAACAGTAATGACTGCTACATATGCGGATGACATGGGTATACTGGCCAGCCATGAGAGACACACATTAATAGGAACCAAAAATTGCTGCAGAACTGGCGAGTCAGAGCTAGTGCATCAAAATCAAGCCACATCACGTACACACTGAGAAGAGGAAACTGCCCTTGGGTAACAAACACTTGAAAATAAAACACTACCACACACAGATTCTGAGAGATAGTGTTGGGTGTTCATCTCAGAAGATTTGCTCATTTAAGCATTGAGAACAAGCTTCTTATATAAATTAATTATAAGAAGCATCATAATTAAGCCTGTGTGGACTTATGTTATGCAGTTATGGAGAACAGCCAGCGAAAATAATGTTGAAATATTACAACGATTGGAAAACAAGGTGCTAAAACAAATTTGTGTGGCAGCCTGGTTCACCAAAAACACTGAAATCCATGAATATTTGAAAATGCTAGAAGAAATCTGCAAATATTACACGTTTTAAAAAGAATGACTAGCAAGACATCGGTACTCACTCGTAACAGCGCTACTTAATCACGGCCACGAGCCCAAAATACTGAAAAGGCGCAGAGCACTGGAAAAAGTAGAAGTGCCACAGTAAAGGAAACAAAACAGTAGAAAACGGCATCCACCAAAAGGGAAGGAGATTTTAATAGAAGTCCATCCCCACATGCAACCACATATACATGAGACCTGCTAGAGGTGAGCTCACCGTCGCATGGTAGCAAAACCATAACATAAAAAATATATAGTACACATACAGGTATGTCATATAAAAACATAATAATGTTTTTCGCGTCGGTTTTAGCTATATAACATCTATTTCTATTTACCGGGACATTTATTCACATAAAACAAAGCGAACAGAAGTCAGCCTTTTATTTGCAAGTAGGCGTCGACCGAAAATTTCAAGTCACGACAAAATGTGTGGTGGCTAACCGAAGTCACACTACAGTTTCTATAGGTAGGAAAGCACTTAATGGTATTTCTTTGTAAAAACACTAAAAATACATAAATTCCTTAGCGAACGGGCACTTCAAACACAGAGAAAAAACATGCACAAACAAAAAAAAAATCATGTAAGCCACAGGCCTTTCGTTCCGTAGACGTGTTTATATTCACTGGAAAGATAATTTCATCAGCTATTGATCTATTTTTGTTTCTCCTATAGGAAACGTCGATTGAAATCGTGCGACTTCGGAATACATTTAATGCGGAGGAATGTATAATTCTTTATGGGAGTCGACGGTTGTAATGTGTTCGAGAAATGTGTGTTCCCTATGAGAGCCACCGGGTTAAGGAAATTAATTCAGTAATTTCAACATTTATAAGTAACATACAGACAAAATTAAAAGTCAGACTGATATCTACTATCACCGCACTGAATGAAAATATGTCTAATAACGACATGTAAAAATAGGTTGTCATAATCACTAGAGCAGGTGTTATGTTATAGAGTTAAACTGTGAGCGGTGTAGCCTACCATGTCAGGATCCATAAAAAAAATTATGTTTCGCTTTTACACATTGGAAATAAAAAACACTCATGTACCTCAACATCGGCGAAGAACCTTATGTGGGCAGCAATACTATCGCTGAAGTTCTCTGTGAATATGGGAATGTTGCCATCCTTCAGACACACGCGACAAGGCCCATCATTCTGTGTCACTGAGTTCTCCTTTTTTACTTTGGCACTGCGAAAATCAATGCACGCATTTGAGAGACCTATTACACTCAACGGCTCTTAAACTATTTTGTTTAAATTCTTTATTTTGATTAGGGTTCACGTTGGCTACATTGATATGTTATCCTGTGAAAGAAGGCCAAACCAACAAACAGACTCATATTTATAATATAATATTAAGTATGATTGTAAGATTCCCAGATAAAAAGTTACAAGATTTTACAAATAAAAAAGTTTTAGTTTTGCAAATAAAAAGCCATTTCCGCCTGAAAGGCCATTTAGCGAAGACTTAAATTGAAAAATTCAGCAAAGCGATAACTTTTTTATTTGAGATTCAGATTAAAATTCTTTCAATTAAGAAATAAAAAACAAGTGGAAAGTGAGAATCGCGAAAGGGCGTGATTGCCGATAAGCTGATGGTGCACGACAATGCCATAAATAAAATTAATTTTTTACATCATGCACAGGTACGTCCTCTACCGGATGTCCTTACGCCGTGTCTCTGGTCGCCTTACTTGAAGGTAAAGATTAAAATTTGTGGCTGCCTAGGGGCCAAATGGTAACTTGCACAATTTGCAGTGTGCAAAATGTAATTGAGATCGGACAAGGGATGCCCTCTGCACCATAGAGTATTCAAACCAACCTTAGACAGTTCATTATTCTAGAGACGAAACCAACATGACGGGTTGCTACAGAACCTAACTACTGTCATTTCTCCGACTGAAGAAAGCCATACTGCTGCTTCATAAGACCACTGCGACGTCGCTATCACTTTCTCTTTTTTGCTTGCCTCCCTTAACGAGTGAGCGCGACACACGAATATCGCGGCAGCCGCCTCACGAAGTTTGTTTATTTCGCTCACTCTGGTAATGGGTAGGCAGGCGGGAGCAAGTAAGTGATAGCAACCTCACGGTGGTTCTATTATTACAGCACGGCTTTCTTTGAAGTGACAGTCGGCTCTGTTTGCTACCTACCTACGCTACCTGGATCAAAACTGGGCTAGTCCCAAATATTGAAGAAGTTACAATGCTAATAACAGAACAGAAACTGGATATCTACTTGTATTAGCAAATAAATTGCTGACACAGGTGGCCACCAATTTGCGGTCTCCGATTATTTCTTAGTATCACTAGTAGAAGCAGTTGGCAAAATTTTTTTAAGATCGGACGAGGTCCCACTGGACAACTACAACAACAATGGTCAACTACAACAAACGCACTTCTGCGGTGAGACTATATATTAGTTCGGGGAAAAAATGTCTTCGCATTTTATATTAAAACTCAAGACATTTTTTTTCAAAGTTTAATTACCTACTGTTAATTATAGTATATTTATTATATATACCATTTTGTTTTTTTTTACTTTTTGCAAATTTGTAGGTAGTGACATAATCCTGCTGCTGTAGAAATTTTAGGATTTTGGTTAAAAAAACACGACAAGGACATTTGACCATGACCATTATCGCACGTTCTTGTCGTACGGAATCCACTTTTCATCACCTCTTCAAGTCATCAATCTCTTCAAAAACGGTTCGGTTTCATTATGTCTCAATAAAGAATCGCAATGAGTACACGGTTCATTAGGTTTCGTTCAGTGAGCTCGGGTGGCACCTAAATATCGAGCTTTTTTGGGTACCCAGCTTTTTTCAAATGGGTCAAAACTGTTTTGTGGTCAATTTCTAGTTCTTCAGATAAGCCGTAACTACTGACATGCCGATATTGCTCCACTTTTTCACAAATGGTATCCATGTTATCCTTAACAGGGCGACCAGAGTGAGGTGCGCCTTTGACATCAAAATTCCCAGATCGAAAACACTTACACAGTTCAGTGTAGCCGGCACGATCAAACGGGGAAGCGCTGACATGGCACCTAGTTCACCCGGTGTTATGGGCTCACATCTCGGATTGTAGGTGATGTAGCCAATCCGTGTCAGTTTCAATAAAAAAAAAAAAAAACTTAAACCAACTTTGCGTTACTCTTACTGACACTGCATTAGGTCCATAAATGTCATAAATTTTTTTCGCGGCATGCGTTGCATTTTTTCCTTTTTTGTAATATTTTGGGTGTTTATTAGAAGAGGGGTGGTGGCCAATGAAATTGTTGTAATCTTATTGTAGGGTGATTAAAATGATGAATTTTAGTGAAATCATTTTTATCGAAAAGCTCTTAGGTTTGGAGAAAAAAAATAAAGAAACAGATTTTTTTCTACTTTCCGCCAACTATCCGCCATTATTTGTAGGACTGAGACTGACCGACCAGATGGATGGACAGACTGTCTGGACGAGCTTTTTGTGCAGTTCGAACAGTCCGGTCAGTTAAATGGACTTATGTGCACAGAAATTATCAAGCTTCCCTTTCAAGGTTTCGCCGGACAAATTTTGAGGTTATGTTGAATACCTTTTGCCTTATCTCTGGTGCTGCAGGGAGCAGCCCCTCCGCCCTTGGGTGCATGCACCCATGCGATCTTGTGGCAGCTTTGACTTGCCGGCAGCCGCCACGACTCGCATGGTGCAGCGGACCTTGTTACAGCGGACGGGGGCTGTCCCCCTCCGCGCCTCAGGCTATTATAAACACTCTAGGGAGTAGCCATATCTGACCAGTAACATATCGTGGCGGAAAATGTAAGTCCGCAAAATACTTTAATTTACCCCCTCTTTCTTTAAAAATGTCTCAAATGGCAACACTTACATCAATATATATTTAATCAATATTTTTATTTGAAATGAAATAAATAAATAAATAAAAAATAAATAAATAAAGAAATTAAGAAATTACGGGTAACGCAAATGTGGCAATGTGGCCTCAAAACATGTGGAAACACTGAAACGCGACTCGATGATGGCGGATCATCAGCTATAAGTGGAGAAATCGGTTTCTTTATTTTTTTTTTCTCCGAAACTACGAGCTTTTCGGCGAAAATTATTTTACTAAAATTCATCTTCTAAATCACACTACACAATAAGTTTACCAGCAATTTGATTTTCCACAGCCCCACAGGATCACCCAACGTTTCACTCAACACACAATAAATAAGAGATAGGGCAAATAGCTAAGTCGAATACTCACCTAATGGCACTTTTGGTTTCAGAGTTCTTCGAACGCTCTTTACGACATAGCACATCCAGCATCAAGAAAGCTGCCATTGTTGTGTTACGTTTATGATGAGTGGCTCAGTCCCATATAGAAATAAGAGGTTTCGTCACTATATTCGTATATTCATATATATCGTGCATCCAGTCAATGAGGCTTATTTGTCTGTTTTTTTTTTCAGTCAGTCTATAAACTAATGAAGAAAATCCAAATAAACATATATACAATTTTTTTGGGAATCCTCCTTTCCTTCACGCAGCGTTGCCAACCCTAGGTTTTTAAAAATCTGTATAAGTAACTAGAAAATCCGTATAAATGTGTTTTTTTCTATGAAAAGCTTTATAGA
>WYDE02058255.1:0-12207 GCA_009867175.2 Adela reaumurella | reverse complement strand
GTTGGAAGGAAAGTGTGGGGAGTAGGCTTTGGGGGATGACATGCGTGCGTAAAGAGAATAAAGCCGAACGAAGGTCGCACTTTGTGGTATAATTGTTTTGTTCTTGGATTATTGTTTTAATTTAATTTTCGTGTGACTTTACGAACCAGCATCGCATACTCAGGCAGCGAACCGAAATGTAAAACTCGCATAATAGGTATATTATACGAAATTAATAATTTATTATACGACATTCACATAACAATGATTTCTTTTCTCCCTGACCCTCCAGCTTTTGTTATAAAATATTAACACAAAAAAAATACTAGCACATAAATATACATTTTTAAAACAATTCTTTTTTAAATGAAACATTGGTTTATTTTCATAAGTAACTATCATTTTTAAGATTATAAACGATCGCTATATTAAGCATTATAAGTAAGTCAATGAAGCATTGCCATAGTTATTGAATTAATATTGGAAATATGGTAAATTATAATGTTTGTACGGCTGTAGGTACAAACAGCCTTTTTAATTTGTCTGAGACCGTTATTATTATTACAGGAACCGTATCTAAAACCAAAAAGTATTCCCTTGATATTTTCCCATTAGCATACGAACTTTTTTTATTTATTTATTATTAAGGAAACTAAAAGAATTCATACATGAATGAACTCCCCCACACCTTGAAGTAGTTATAAAGAATGTATAAAATGTATACTAATTATGTATTTAAGTAGAGACCATTGATTTTAGAAAATCAATGGTAGAGACGGATTTTACAACTAATAAATATATAGCTTGTACCGTGTGGGACTGGTACTTATGACCGGTAAGAATGACCCCCTGCATCTGTTCCCATGCATGTTGTAAAAGGCGACTAAGGGATAAGGACAGGATGCCGTGCTAAAGGACGACAGGCTCGCCACCTCGCACTTCGGCACGGTACTTCTACGCAGTAGGTGGGTCTTCGTGCCTTACATGCTGCTTAATATCTTGTGCGAAAACTTGCGAAATGTGGTGGTCGGTGTTGTGCTGTAATTTACCGGAGTTCTTGCAGCACAACACGGATTGCTTTGGTTACCCCGATTATCGGGATTTAGCGTGAGTGATATGTATGTGTGTATGTAAATATATAGATTGAGCATATTAATAGTGCATATCGCCTTAATGGCCGGTTAAGACCCGATGTCTTTCATCTCAAGAAGGCCCGTTAATAAAACTTAAAATAATTTATAACCCAAATTACAAGAAGAATAGTGCAAATTCTTTCAATTAGAATTCTCGGTAGCGCGTTTGGCTGTAATATGAGATGATTTATGTCAGCCAGTGTTACTCTTAACTAACATACTAAAAAGCTAACATTTTGAAAGAATACGAAAGTCTTAACATTTTGGAAATTCTAGATCAAACGGAATATCACAGGCTGACATACATCATCTCATATTACATCTAAATCACCTACCGAGAATTCGAATTGAAAGAAATTTCATTATTCTTCGTTAAATTTGTGTTATTACTTATTTAAAGTTTTATTTACACGCCTTCTAGAGATGAAAGGCATCAGGTCTTAGCGGGGCCCTTAAGGCGATATCCACATTTAATATTATATTAATATTATGAAATTGACCATATTCGTGAATTATTACCTACATTATGAGAATACAAAAAAAGAAATTAATGACTCCACTACATCTCTTCCCATGGATGTCGTAAAAGGCGACTAAGGGATAAGGACCAGATGCCGTGCTAAAGGACGACAGGCTCGCCACCACTGACCTTGGCAAGGCACTTCTTCCAAGTCATGCAGTAGGTGGGTCTTCGTGCCTTACATTCTGCTTGATATCTTGTCCGAATACCTTGCGAAATGTTGTGGTCGGTGTTGTGCTGCAATTTACTGAAGTTCTTGCAGTACAGTGACGACTTCTCTGCTTACCCCTATTGTCGGGATTCACCGTGAGTGATATGTATGTATGTATGATTATGAGTATACAAGAGCCCCCATTCTCTGATAATAATATATCGTAAGTATATCTTACAGTCGCCCATTTATCTAAAAAAGCCTATAGCTTTGATAATAAAAACTAAATTTCTGAAGCTAGTTTCGCGAATTTCGTCGAGCATGCCTAATACTTCATTTTAATTTAAAATATAAGGTTAATAAATTATAAAAAACGTGGCGAAAGGTTGGCAAGACGACTAATTTCTTAATCGTAATAATTTTTTACAAGTGTCGTTAGCATTAAAATTGAAGGTTTTTTCGGATCCTAAGTTTTAGGATCCATTTTCCTCATACAATTTCAATTACCCAACTTCTACCCTACTTAATCTATCTTTTTTAACAACCATTTCATGATTCTTAATCAGAAAAATACGGAAGAAATATAAAGGAAAACGTCCGAACCGGGGTTTGAACCCGGGACCTTTGGCCTTAGCTGCTTTCATGATTTTTTTCAATTTTTGTTTTTTTTTTTGGTTTTCAACCTTTAAAAATTTACCTGTGGTAAGAAACGACTAAATACCTATTCCAGCCTACTGTGCTCCGTTACGCTGTGTTACGTTACCGTTACGTTAACGTTGTGTCTAGCTTCCTTTGGGAACACAATACTTATAATCTTTGAATTTCTAAAGTGGTTGCTGACACTCCAGTGAAGGAAAACATCGTGAAAAACCCCACTCCAAGCCGGTTTGTCACCGTGCAAGTGCATGAAAAAATCCTCTCATATCGTGTAAATGAGAGAAGTCTGCACCCAGCAGTGGGGCGAATAAAATTGCTGCAAAGGAGGAGAAGGCGTCCCGTTAATGGCCCACAAGCATTGTTCAAGTTAAAAAAGAAAAAAATGCAAATTTTTAAGTCTTAAAACACTAATAAACCTTTTACAAACCTCTCATGGATGTATCTATTGACAATTTAATGCAACTCGGTGACGAGACAGGTACCTCACCATGTACTGTGCAGTATCACGAATCTTCGAAACATAACCTTAAATTATGTATATAGGTATGAATGTGTAACTTATCATTGACAAAGCCGAACCAAAACTAAACAAACCACTAAACAAAATTAAATAAGCTGCAGTTTCACCTTGTTGAACGATTTATGAAAGTCCGGGTATATGGCAATTCCCACATATTCCACCTCTAAAGGTCGTCCACGGGCACACAAGTCCACATGCAATAACCCACTCAGAACACGCTCCACCAGTACATTTTCCCGAGTTTTTTTCCCGCAGTACAAGTTTTAATCTACCACATAATGATATCCGCTCTCCTATACCCGAGCGACCCCAAGCGCGGATCTAGGGCGAGCCCCATACACATAAATATTTAAAACGTAAACGATTCATTTTAAAATCTATTAAAACGGGACCCGTGTAGTCTCAAAACTTCTAGCAGATAACTGCTCTAGTTCAAACACGGATAAGCCGTTTAAGTAATAGAACTCATCCAACTATTCCGTAATATTCACCTATAATATTGTAGAGATTTCATTAGTTGTGAAGTGAATTGAAGTTTCATGAATTCGTGTTTTCCGTCCAGTTCAGTGTAGCCGGCTCATATTGAGGAAAGTGCTCACATGGCACCAACTCACCAACGTGTTTAGGCTGACATCACTAGTACCAGAAGAACTGGTGCAATAGGTGATGTAGCCATCCGTATCAGTTTCTATCAAAGCATTCGTAAGCAAACAAAAAAAAAACAACGAACAAAACAAACAAATAAACCAATACACCAATCAACAAATGCACTTTTTACATTAATATTAGTGTGATATTCATATGATTATTAGTTTTATTTATTGTACTGGAATACGCACTCTGTTATATTGTTTTTTTTATTTGTCTGTGTTCTTGCCACTCTCTTTCTTTCTTCATTTGCAGCCATTTTATTCGCCCCACTATTGGGTACAGGCCTCTCTCATGTACATAATTTGAGAGAATTTAGTCATACACTTCCACCGTGACCACCCGGCTTGGAAGTGGGTTTCCTCCCGATGTTTTCCTTCACCGGAGAACGTTTGCATTATAGCACAAATTATAAAGTTATAACTATTTTGCTCCCAGTGGGAATCGAACCAGCACCTCCCGCTTGAGAGGCGTGCTCTTGCCCGCTCGGCTAATCTGACACCCTATTCGGCTTATGTTAATCAGGAAATACGCTATTGTTTAGTTAAATAAAAAAGTTGGACGGTCGTAACTCAGACATATATTAAACTTTTGATTTTAAAAGAGTATAAATTTGTAAGAGTATAAATAAAATATAAAAAAACTGTTTGCACAAACATTACACAAGTCAATGGCAAATGACTGGAATCCCTATGTTCAGTAACTAGGTACGTTGTTTTCGTTTAATTAATGTCCGGACCACATAAAAAGGGTAAAAGTAAAAGTATCCTGTCATGACACCTTAATTCAACAGGAAAATAGCAGATAAGCCTAATTTTTGTCAACATTTTACCATTGCTGTGCCGTGTGGAGCCGACACTTTAAAGAATGACCCCACTGCATCTCTTCCCATGCATGTCGTAAAAGGCGAATAAGGGATAAGGATAAGATGCCGTGCTAAAGTGCGACAGGCTCGCCACCTCTCACCTTGGCAAGGTACTTCTACCAAGTCTTGCAGTAGGTGGGTATTCGTGCCTTACATGCTGCTTGATGTCTTGTCCGAACATCTTGCGAAATGTGGTGGTCTATGTTGTGCTGTAATTCACCGGAGTTCTCGCAGCACAACACGGATTGCTCTGCTTACCCCGATTATCGGGATTTAGCGTGAGTGATATGTATGTATGTATGTATTTTACTATTAGTCAATGGGTTAACCGCCCCCTTTTAAAAAGCCTGCTACCGCCACTGGCGTCCCTGCTCGCATTATTTTCCGCTCGTTTGACCCCAGCTAAGTGACACGACACTTCCTTTGTCTCCTCCGGATTAGCGGGAGTTAGTTGTGCTTTTTGTGAAACTTTCTAACTTTCGTGACGTTTATTGTGTTGCGCAAGTTGCTTTACGGAGTCGGGGAAACTTTTTATGAACCCACTAAGTAACGTAATATTTCCAAAGAAGCTAGTAAATAAACATTATGTGGGTTTACTGTTTAGATTTGAGGTGCGGATAGCACAGTGGTAGAACACTCACCTCTCGTGCTCGAGGCCATGGTTTCAACACCACCGTTTTATCAGCGTCGTTGGCTCAGTCGTTGCGATATTCGGTATGCGATTACCGAAGTTAAGGTGCTTTCCTGCAGATGCAATTTAGCACATTACCTGAGTCTAAATATAGGTAACAGTAAATAATTTAGATTTTTTATTACGGGGAGTCAACAGTATGAAACCTCTACTTTTGGCACCCCATAATAAAAAATCTATATTTATTTATTTATTTATTTATTAGATAGACATCTTTAACGGCGGACACAAATTAAAAATATACTAAAATAAGAGATAAACTTACAATAAACTAAAGCGCCACCAGCTTCGTGATGCACAATTATATGAACGGATTAGCAACGTAAACTAACTAAAATACAATAATCTTGATAATACAATAACTAGAGCATTAAGACGGAAAAGAACACTTATAAAACAATTCATAAAATCAAAGACAAATACAAACCAATTAAATATTAAATAAAATCGAAATTAAAACAGATTATGTTCTAACACAGAAATCTCAAACAATAATAATAATAAGATCATAACAATAACAAAAACAGTAAAAACATTAAAAACAGATCTCTCCCAGAAACAAGAATAAATGAGTTATAAATGTCTTCTAGTGATGGAGACGGTCCACAGACTAAAACAAGGATAGGCCCAAAAATATATAAATGTAAGGCAAACTGACTGCGAATTCAAAGACCATCATAACATAAATCTGCTTGGCCAACAAATAGATGAAGTGGAAGTCTAAATAGTGGTGAGTAAACTGCACAACTAAATTTCTGACATTTACATTAATTTTAATATTTGTTGGATACGGTGATTTTTATATTTTTTCCCCAAAATATGGTTATTTGAATGAACTGTACGGCAATTCAACTTTGAACTCTGTCAACACTGACTTGGATCCACTTTTCTTTCTTTGATTTTTCCTTGGTATTGTGTTATTGTGTGTCATGTTCATGTAAATTTTCTCTGTATATGATCAGTTTGCATTACCTCCACAATTTTTTGTTGTACCTGCTAGTTTCTTTAGCTTGTAGTTTTTCTACTCCAAATATCCTCGGTCGTGCGTTGCGGGTAGGTACAGAGGCGGGTGGGAAAAACAGCCGAAGGTCGTTCGATGTGATACGAGAAAACTGTGGTACGAGATGGAAGTAGCTTCGTCCCAAGAAGAGCGCTCGCCCTGCTCGGACAGTGAGGAGGAGCGCAACGCCCACTCGGCGCAGACTCGCTCAGCGCAGTCGCAGTCCAACATCAACAGCCAGCTGGAGCACAAAATGCGACGCAAGCTCCAGTTCTTCTTCATGAACCCCATCGAGAAATGGCAAGCCAAGAGGAAATTCCCCTACAAGTTCGTCGTCCAGGTTATAAAAATAATTTTGGTAACCTTCCAGTTGTGTCTCTTTGCTCACAGTCGATACAACCACGTGAACTACACTTGGGACAACCGCATCTCGTTTTCTCACCTCTTTCTGAAAGGCTGGGACGCCACGCGAGAAATCAACGCGTACCCGCCGGGCGCCGGTCCTCTTGCCATCTACCAGAAAGATGAATTCTATGACACCCTCGACTTTGCATGCAACGGCTATGCGAACGTCGGCAATGCAATAGGTCCTTACTCGTACAACGATGAAAACAATGAAATGTCTGACCCAGCCCTCTGCCTGTACCACTACAAAGAAGGAACTATACATGGGTTCAACGAAAGCTATAACTTCAATGCCGATATTGTTGAGTACTGTGTTAACGTCACCAATCCCAACAAGACTGCTTATGACACACATTCTTTCCTGAAAACCAACAATATAGACGTCAATTTCTCAGCCTTGGTCAGAGCGACGCTATCGTTTTCTCTGAAGACTGTCAACTTTAGAGCAGCAGGACCGATCACACCTCCCGATTGCTACCGTTTCGATATTCAAGTAGTTTTCGACAACGAAGATCACGACGGACAGATGTCCCTTCGACTCGATGCGGAACCCTACAAATTGCTCTGCAAGGGAAGCAAAGATTATATTACCGACAATCAAATCGACCAGGTTCTGAGGAGTATCCTTAATATTTTTGTTATTCTTATCTGCACGGCCTCTTTCTGTTTATGTAGCAGGGCCATTTATCGTGCTCAACTACTGAAAGAGCTGACGGTGCAGTTCTTCACACGCTCCCTTGGGAAGGAGCTGAGTATGGAAGGTCGACTCGAATTCTTAAACGTTTGGTACATCATGATTATTATTAACGATATTTTAATCATCATGGGTTCAGCGATTAAAGAGCAGATCGAAAGAAATCAATTCACCAATGACCAGTGGAACGTCTGCTCCCTATTCCTCGGAACTGGAAACCTGCTCGTGTGGTTCGGAGTCCTAAGGTACCTGGGCTTCTTCAAAACCTACAATGTTGTGATCCTCACCTTGAAGAGGGCAGCTCCTAAGATTTCAAGGTTCTTGCTGTGTGCGTTGTTACTCTATGCTGGTTTCACATTCTGCGGATGGCTCATCCTCGGGCCATACCATATGAAATTCCGGTCACTCGCCACAACGTCTGAATGTCTGTTCTCATTAATAAATGGAGACGATATGTTTGCAACCTTCTCCATTATGTCACAAAAATCGCCCATGCTATGGTACTTCAGCCGCATCTACCTTTACTCCTTCATAAGCCTCTACATCTACGTCGTGCTCAGTCTCTTCATATCTGTCATCATGGATGCCTACGATACCATCAAGCATTACTACAAAGATGGCTTCCCCAAGAGTGATCTACAGAAATTTATCGGAACAACGAGAATTGAAGATGTTTCTTCTGGAATTTATCGGGTCGAGAGTTCTTCATCGCTGAACACTCTCATGAACTCCCTGTGCTGTTGCAACATTTACAGGAGTGCGTACTCTAAAATTGATAGCAACGTATTTAGTAGTCATTCTGGTTCCTCTCTCATATGAAATTTGCAAAGATGTCACATATTTGTCATCATACTTGCCAATGGAAATTTTTACACTATTTGTTTAGGTACATTTTGCAACCAAATGTACCTACATACTCATGTACAGATTATGTTTTAGTATGAATATGGTAAACAACAAAACAGATGTCAATACAGGGCAACAGATTAATGAGGTCAGCTCAGATCAAATGACTTGAATGCTTCGTAAATAATGTATTAGTAAGCATGTCCTGATACTCATTCACTCACCCAGTTAGTTACCATAAGTCTACCTATTAGCCAAGTAGATTGATTATTGTGATTGTAGGTCTTAAATTTTACGAATAGGTAGGGTAGGATCATAACATTTGTAATGAACTAGGATCATAAGAATGTATTAATGAAATAATAATACTTAATTTGTTAATGAGTGTTATCTACATCATTCTGAGCGGAATGACACAAAAAAAAAACAGGGTGTATTAAAATGCACTAATAAAAAGATGATTTAAACAATGGCACTGTGAACATGAAAATAAATATGTTTCACAAGTGGATGGACAATTCCACATAGCCCGGTTAGTGTGTGTGCGTGCGTAATCATCATGTACGCACACACACACACACACACACACACACACACACACACATAGCCTTCTCTATACGACTCTTTCAGGACGGAAGCAAAGTAAAATTTATCTTTTTGTAGTAATCTGTGAGCTTTGCTTGTTGGGTTTCGGTGTAATTTAACCTGCTGGCTGAGATCACTGCAGCTGCGGTCGGTGGCGCGCGAGCATGTCTCGTATCGGCAGCATGGGCAGCTCTCCGTACGGCGAGGAGCACGATGAAATTTTTTGCGTTTAATTTGAATTCTGCACATATTTTCATAAGAGGACATAGGTATTGAATGAAAGAAGAAAGAATCACAGTACATACAGTCATGCTGAATGCACCTCGCATAATCAGTCTTCTATCTATGACCAGTTGAAAATACGTAATTTCCGTTGAGAAATCACCATTCTCAAAATCCATTCCATTTTAAATTTTTTTACTATTGATAGGTATAACACGTTAGGTCTCATTTAGAACAATGCCTTTTTACGATTACCATAGATATAAATCATGCATTGAAGAAGAGACGGAACTAGAGTACAAAAATACTCTAATATCAACCAGTGATTAGGAATTTTTTTTATGGAATAATTCCTCTTCACACCTGATTTTTCCTCGAAATATTGCAAATTGTACATAGCAACATGAGTCAGATGTAAAAAGAAGTTTAGTTTGTGCGAATAGGTTTCAAGATGACAGAGATATTACAGAATATATCGAGAGCGGCAGAGCGAATACGCGTGTGCCATTATACACGCATCAAATAGTAAATAGTAAGCCAAAGGGTTAAACAAAAACGACATGCTGTGCTCCGACATGGTGCCGATAGGTTAGGTTAAAGCCTCATCTTCTATAAATTAACCGAGGGTTATTATTTTTTTTTGTAAACCACATAAAATATTTAAACTGAAATATAACTTTTAGCCCAAGTCGTTTTTACAAAAACAAAGTGATTATTCGTCTGTCGTTTTCTGTGTGCGAGTAAGACTGCCAACTCATGAAAACAAAGTGATTATTCGTCGACTGCAATAGTCATATTTACCTTATGTGCTTCCGCCATTTCCACATGCAATTAATTTACCATATATGCGTTCTGTCCATTTCTTTTGTTTTTTGTCTTTTTCTATGTGCATTTTATACCCACCCAAAAAAACACAAGACTCTTTGTAATTTTCTATGAGAACCTAGCTACCTTTTCACAAGCTATGTTTACAGAACAGTACACAATCTCTACATATATAAAATGGAACGTAGGTATGTATGATGTAAACTACTGAACCGATTCTGATGCAGCTTGCACCGATGTAAAGAGTAGTTCTTGAAGCTCACTGTTAGGCTAATACCATCACGCTTAATAGCTTTAGGGCTGACTACCATAGAAAGTACAGAGTGAACGGAAGTTAGAGTTGAATGGTAGTAACAGATGAGAGTTATGGGCTGGGGTTGGCAGGGAGGGGTGATATACATAGGCCAAGACACGGGGAAAAAGCTAGTTCTTGTTATAAATTAAACCCGTGCGAATAAACTTTGGTTTGAACCAAAAAACCTTTGGTTTCTGTCTGTCCGCACAACTAAACGGTTCAGCCGATCGGGCTGAAATTTTGTAGGTTCATTGTAATGTCAATAGCTCGCCACACACCACTTTTAAACTTTCAAGAACTGCAAGAAACTTTGCTGGAAATGTTTCCTAAACGCTTAGGCCGATCGGGCTGAAATTTTGTAAGTTAATTTTTTAAGCCAATAGCTCACCACACATAGATTTTTAATTACAAGAACTGGCAAGAAACTTACTGGAAATATTTCGAAAGGGTTTCACTCCTACATGGTTCGGTGATCGGGCTGAAATTTGTGTCATTCTATACGTCAATAGCCCGCCAGACAGCAATTTTAATATTACTACAAGAACTGTCAAGAAACTTTGCTGAAAAGTTATCAGCGCCCATCGTGAGTATCGCGAAGCCTGTTTAGGATAAGAGTACCGTAACATATACCTTGGGTGTTTTATCATTCTGGATGGAATGGTACTTTGATGGTGTGATGTGTTTAGACAAGGTGGTGTGGCTTTTACCTTTTTATTTAACCTCAATTAGTAATTATAACCATTGTTATGTGTGTACATAGTGTCCCAAAACTAAAATTGGAAATTTTATTTTTTTGTTAAAATAAATCGAGTGCAGTTATATTAATAATAAGGGCATGAATGGATACCTATCCAACGATACCTAATTATTAGAATGATGTATTTGCAAATCGTTTTGGGACAACCTGTGCATGTACGAGACCTTTGGCATGTGAGTTGGCATTCACTTGACCGATTTTTTTTTTATTTTCATTACATTCTCAATTTTGATTTGGTCCCCGGTCACAATGGGTACAATACAGAAATGCTAGCAAGCACCTAGAAGATTATATTGAATGTTTCATGTTGTACATATTACTTGTTTAAATTTATCGAACCTTATAGGTTTTTTTTTTAAATTGGGATCATGTTTTAATGTATTTTGTATCCAGGCTAACAATTTTAATGCTTGGCACATTTTATTTTATTAATGTTGGAAACCAAAACCACCTTCAGGTACTTACCTATATCCAAAGTTCATACCTAATCATGGTAAATATAGATCTATCCTGTTGTGGGGAATGTGGGCGTACTATTATTTAGGTTCTCTATATTTGGGTCCTCATCATCCTATTATGTTCTAACCTGAACGTAACCTATATTTTCTGTTTAATTCGCACTTTGTTCAGATTGGTGGTACCCAACGGCGGGACATCAGAAAACGGTTTACCAAAAATGTGTAATTAGATTGTGTTGAGCTTTCGGTTAGCGCATTTTGAACTGACCTATGTGGGTGATTCTGTATTTTATACTGAACACATTTTCATAAAAAAAAATTTTTGAGGCAATTTTTTTTTATTTTCCATACATTTGAGAGTAGGTATTAAAAATTAAAATGTATAAAAAAATGTTTATTTGCTCAGTTACATAAGTCGTAGAACAAAAGTGTTCAGTTTCATGTACAGAATCACACCTTTCGTGTAGTAGAACCTATTTATTTAACAAGGTATATAACAATAACTTTAAGAAAATTATTTACCCAGCTTTAATATATAGAGAAATCTGATTTTACATAGTAGAATAAGAGAAAATTAAAAATTAAATAATGTTGGAATTAACACTTGCGTTTTTATGTTGAAGATCTTCAAAGACTGAAAATTTCCTTTATTAGAATACGTTTCATTCTTGATTAGATGGAGATATCCACTTAAGGGCATGTTACCTGCTAAAATTTCAAAAAAGTGTCGCGTGGTGGCGCTAGTGTGCGATGGGCTGGGCTGATATAAATGTTACGAGAAACGGCTGAACGGAATGCAATGGAAAAAATAAACATAAACTTTATATTTTTTTTGCTGATTTTTGAATTGAGCACATATTCTATAAAAGGCGAACTTGCTGCAATAGATTTTTAGCCTAAAAATAAAATGTTAGAAGAAACTAGTGCATCTCGAGTCACGATGTCTACGTGAAAGT
>WYDE02058144.1:0-12209 GCA_009867175.2 Adela reaumurella | reverse complement strand
GAAACAAAAATTAAAAAAGTATGCTATAAAATTCATTAATATTGTAAAGTGGATTCTGGGTCAAGATTTTTTTAATGCGACTCCTAAATAATTTAGACGGCAGTTGCCGTGTGTTCACACTAAGATGATTAAATAATTTAATTTTCTCATTGTTTTTCACGATTTCAGCGATTTGACACAGTACCTGCCTACTTATTTAAATACTTCAATTTTCCTTTTCAATCATCGATGTACTAATGTAAACCTAGGGTGTTAATGACATTTTTCATTTTAAATCATTTACTTTGAACCGTGTGGGGGCGGTCCTTACAAGAATCCCCACTGCATCTCTTTCCACGCAAGTCGTAAAATGCGAATAAGAGATAAGACAAGATGCCGTGCTAAAGGGCTACAGGCTAGCCACCTCTCACCTTGGGAAGGAATTCCACCGAGTCATGCAGTACAGTAGTTCGGCCTTCGTGCCTTACATACATGCTGCTTGATAGATATCTCGTCCGAAAACCTTGCAAAAGGTTGTGCAGTGTGTTGTGCTGCAATTTACCCGAGTTTATACAGCACAACACCAATTGCTCTGCTTACCCCTATTGTCGGTATTAAAGCATGAGTGATATGTATGTATGTCATTTACTTGAATACTTTGTGCATATTCTCCATTTATGCGAAAATAATTTACAGCGCCATCTGTTGATTCTAGTTCTCGAGTTATAAGCGAACACGAATTCTGACGGCGCATAGTTACTTACCGATTTTCTGCTTTATTTATTAGTTTTCTGTCGTACTGGTGGTTAATTCTTAAGAACCATTGAAAGATATTTTTCAATGTTCTTAAGAATTAATGCTCCCTCTTAAAATGAAGAATTCACTTCTAAAGAATTAATGCTCTCTCTAGAAAGCCTCCCTAGAGAACCATTGAAAGATATTTCCACCAATACGACAGAAACCTAATAAATAAAGCACAAAATTGGTAAGTGACTATTCGCCGTCGGGAATTCATGTTCGTTTATAACTCGAGAACTAGTATCAACAGATGGCGCTGTAAATTAGTTTCAATTTACAAAGTATTAAAATAAATGACATACATACATACATATCACTCACGCTTTATACCGACAATAGAGGTAAATTCCTCCTCTAGAAAGCACTGTAAATGTTACTGTTGTTTATTTATTCTGTGGTCGGGTCGAGGGACGACGGAAATTGCGTGTTCCCCAGAATACCAACTGAAACCAAGAAGCCGCGCCATTCGTTATTGTCAAAACAGATAATTAAGTTACGGTTAAAGATTTCCAGCTAAACACGCCGCGCGCTCCATCAATTTCAGTTAAAATTCAATTATGGTCTTAAGTGAGTGGGCAACTTGGTTAATTTCGCGAGCAATAAATCTTAAACACTAACCTTTGAGTGTTTAGTTATATAAATCATAGGAAAGCTGCCCCTGAGCCCTGTGGTCGCCCACAGACCGATGCATTTGTCGCGGGTTGAAAGACAAATATCCTGAAGTAGTTTATTGGATTTCTCGATAGAGGAGACTTTCTTCTTCGATTGAGAAAATGAGTGCTTGTATTTTTGTTTTAATTTATTACAACATAGGTATATACAAACACATGTACATACCGTGTGGGGGCGGTAATTAAAAAAATGACCCCACTGCATCTCTTCCCATGCATGTCGTATAAGGCGACTGATTGATAAGGACAAGAAGCCGTGCTAAAGGGCGACAGGCTCGCCACCTCTCACCTTGGCACGGACTTCCACCGAGTCGTGCAGTACCTAGGTGGGTCTTCGTGCCTTACATGCTGCTTGACATCTCGTCCAAATACCTTGCGAAATGTGGTGGTCAGTGTGATTCAGCGTGAGTGATATGTATGTATGTATGGTCGTACATACCATCACGCTTCCTCCCGTTTTCGCGTTAATCTTGGCACCTGCTAAGATTTTCGCTACGATATGCGCTTCCACTTGTTTAAATGTTAGCATTACATGTAAGAACACCAGAAATAACCCTGTTTTATTTATTTTTTGGTCAATAAATTCGTATATACAATTTAAAAAAATAAAACATAAAACAAATGAACACAAACGTTTCCGTTCATTTGTTTTACGTTTTGTATGGCTTTTAGACTGATGACGTCACAGTCACGGCACTCTTCTCATGGCAACTTTATCGAATTGTTTCGACCGTTCGAACAGAGCGTCCTATAAATCTGCGTTCTAGAAGGCCGCCGTAGCTGTCAGTACGTTTGCTACGCTCGTAACGAGCAGACGTCGCCTTGACCATGAACAGGACGCTCTGTGCGAAACGTCCGAAATAATCCTACAAAGTCTCCGCGGGAAGAACCGGAAGTATTCAAAATGTTATTTAACTTCTTTTCTTTCTTTTGCAGCCATTTTATTCGCCCCACTGCTGGATACCTCTCTCATTTACATGATATGAGAGGATTTAGTCATACACTTCAACGGTGACCAACCGGCTCGAAAGTGGGTTTTCTCACGATGTTTTCCTTCAACGGAGTGTCAGCGCCCATTTTAGCACAAATTCTAAAGTACCTAATAAATGTTGTGCTCCCAGTGGGGTTCGAACCACTCGAGAGGCGTGCTCTTGCCCGCTCGGCCAATCTGACACTCCGTTGTTTAACAACGGCCGTTATTTTCAGAGTATTGTATTTTAAAACACGTCATGATTTTTTTTATAGAATAGCCTTTTCTTTCGCCTCTACAGATTCTATAGTCCTCGCTCACCTCTCACGCAGTAAAACAAATGCGTGGACGGCGTAACTTTCGCCTGGATCATATATTAAAGTGAGTTTTAGAATGACCCCGTAAACCTCTAATAGGGGCCTCGGTCGCCTCGATAAATTCTCCGACCGCATATTCGCTGCTAACGAGCGCGCGCGCGAAATCTTTACATAGGCTTCCCAGCTTAATTGCTTCTGTGTTTACAGCGAATCAGTTAGAAACGGGTTACAAACCTTCGCTATATACATAGTAGTACCATTACATAAGCACGTATATATGGAATATGTATAAATATGTCTAAGTAGTTTATGTATTGTATTTGTCGATTATGTATGGTTAGTACATAATAAAGTATATAAGTATGTTTTTATGTATTCCTATATATGTAGTATTTTATTATCTATTTATATGTTCTATGTTTATGTAATGTATAATTATTATATATATTATGCTCAGCGACTTGTTGTTATCTTTATTTTCTGTTGAAATTGTATTTAGTATTAAGTTTCATTGTTTTTGTTTCATTCTTGTTCTTTATTGCTACCTTTATATTTTTATTCTTAAATAAGACAGGTCGACTGGCAGAGATTGCCATACGCAATAAGTCCGCCTTTTGTACAATTTTTATTGGCATGCAATAAAGTATATTCTATTCTATAGTCATCTTTAGAGTTTGATGATTGTTCCATCTTCCCTGTCTTCAGCGTATAGCGACAGAGTAAGGAAATGCAATAGGTACTCCTATCACAACAAAGGAGGGATAACGGGCATCGATAACAGTGTCTCACGATGTGAAACAACAAACCAGGGCAGATCTTCATAGACTCCACTCAGAGTCGTGCGGGGAAAGGGAATAGGAAAACTTTAATAACAAATTACTAGAATCAACTCACAGGCGACAGGCTCGCCATCTCTCACCTTGGCACGGTACGTTTACCCATTCATTTAGATGGGTGTTCGTGCCTTACATGCTGCTTGATATCTTGTCCGAATAGCTTGCGAAACGTGGTGGTCGGTGTTGTGCTGTAATTTACCGGAGTTCTTGCAGCACAACACCGATTTCTCTGCTTACCCCGATTGTCGGGATTCAGCGCGAGTGATATGTATGTATGTATTTGTCTCTTGAAATTTTCTTCTACAAGTAGGTATTTGTTTGTAGCTATCTGAAGTACAACTAATCTGATAAAGATACTTTGTATCTATCAGTTCGTTTCTTTTCTAGATATTAATATTATGCTAATAATATTAAGTACCTATGCAAAAGATAATTTATAATTATCTTTGCCTATGCTATTTGTTTGATTGTTACGCAGGAAAAATATGCAAGACAGCAAGTATTATAATAGGTATATGTATATATTTAGTATAATTTCAAATAATACCATATAATAGATATTATAGTAATCTATGATAATAGTGCTATAATCCCGACACTAGATCAGGGTAGGCAGAGCAACCGGTGTTCTGCTGCGATATTGAAGTAGAAACAGAAGCACAACATCGACTGGGTAACAGAACAATGGCTGCTGCATGACTAGGCGATGGAACTGTTCCGGGTGAGAGGTGGGCTAGTCTGCCGCCCTTTAGCATGGCAATTTTGTATCTTTAAAATTTTGTCAATCAAAAGACGACATTGTACTTAAATTGAGCGTAGCAGTATTTACATCCACAACATGTAAATCAATCAAGTAAATCATCCACAAATGTGCCCGCGGCTTCACTCGTGTAAAAAAGTATTTCTGTAGCACCTCCCGCACCGGGGCCGGCGAAGGCGATGAGCGGGACTTTATGTACGCAGGTCTCTCGTCGTCGCATCATCGTATTGCGAACGACACTCTCGCGTTGTTGAGTGGGTATCGCACAGAACTTGAGCCCAACCCTACTACCGGCGTAATATCACTCGAGTGAGTGAAGACATTTCAGCCAATCGTATGCGTTCACGCACTCGAGATCACTCGACACCGCCAGTCTGATTGGTTGAAATCGTGGCGATGTCTCTTCACTCGCTCATGTGATAATGCCACGCCGGAGCCGCGGCGATACGAGAACAGTTCATACATAAAAACGTCACGCTCCTCGTCTGGGCGCTTTCGGAATAAAGGCCCAGGCAGGCAGGGCAGGAAAGAGCCCATAAGTAGGAAGGGCAGAAGCCCATAGGTAGGTGGAGGATTGCTTTTTATAAAGGTACTTTTATTGGATTCCAATCATTAGGTAACTAAGCTATGTAACGGCAGTTTGTTATTGTATTTTAGTAGTGAAAGAGATGGGTGCATGCATGTAACGGGTGGCGCAAAAGTACTGGCACTACAGAAATTATTTATATTTTTTTAATGACGTCTCCTGTCATCCTGACATTGAAAATTGTGTAGTAAATAAATGTAAAATACACCGAAAATAAACATGTACCGTTTTAACCCCCAAGAACATGGAATAATCGTTTCAATGTTTTATCTCTCGTTTCGACGACTGGCGTTTCGGCAACTGGCAGGCAAGATTGCCCGATTCAACTAACTTACCCGATTTATTTAAGACTTCTTTTTGTGAGGTTTTTTGAAGTCACGAGTCTCTGTCAAAAAGTCTCAGACTCTTGAAATCCTCAAAGAGAATATCCGTCAAGGATACGAGAACATATCACCTAAGTTCTGATAAGGATGATGGAAAATGCACGTATGGTCATCAATTGTGGCGGCGGCCACTTGGCCGATGTCATTTTCTCGACTTAATGAAATAAAATTTAAGACATCATATTAACATAATCCAAAAGCACAACCAAAGCTATCATAAAAAAAGTACATAAAAAAAGTACTAAGTACATAAAAAATTCAGCCAAAGAAAATAGGAACATAACTTTTGCGCCACCCTGTATAACAGTGCGCGATGTAGGCAGGCAGGCAGGACGTAGGCATACGTTGGTAATATTCTGGGTATTTTTATATGTTACTAAATACCAATTTACATATGTACTTAGAGTGTATATAAGTTTATAAACATAGCGTGACTCTCTATTATACTTTATTATTGTCGGTGATTATTATGAGTACTCTAAAACCTTTATCAGCAATATAAACTACTTTACTTCGACTTTATTTTCATGAAAATTATCTGTGTTCGTGTGAGAGTTTATGTAAAACGAAAACGTTCCATTTACAAACATTCCTAGTTTAGATAAATTATTAATTATTTTTAAAACAAATAAAATTTTACATTTTACAGTTACAACTATTTGCTTTATTTGACATGCTTACCTAACCTACCCATGTACACACGCCTAGATTCATATCTGAGCATCGTTTTCCCGCCGATTTGCAATGTACCGTTGTACCGTGTAATGCAATATGAGACGAACAATAAAAAAACGCACTTATCTCTTTCACCTCGCGCTCTCCGGTCACGTGATCGGGTCCAAAGTCTATGTTGCACAGAAATGAGACTTGTCGACTGTACATCTCATTCGTATGCCACGAACACAGACTTGCTGGACACTTCCGCATTAAAAAGACAAAATATTTTTTACAGACGCCCTTTTGTCTGTAACACGATAAAATCTATACCGCAGCTTAACTACAGGCGTTGGTTAGAGTTAACCGCCAGGTTATAAATATAATGCTATAAAACAGAGGCATTTAAGATTACAATTTAGATTACAGTATGCGACGTCGAACCCTTATTCTTACGTAGACGTCTCTAAATTCTGATAGACGTTGCTTCTTGAAGTGACCTATTGGGGCCTTTCTGTCTGTATATGTGTTACTGAACAGTTTTTCATTAAAAACATGTTTGCAAAATATGTATTTTTTATTTTTCACACATTTTGATAATAGGTATTTAAAAATTGTATGGAGAAAAAAAATCATAGAAGCGCAAAAGTCGTAGAACAAGAGTTGTTCAGATTCATGTACAGAATCACCCCCCTTCTGGTAGTAGTAGATACTAGCTCACTCGCATACATTCTGCGAGGGATCATTTGCAGTCCAAGCAGCACGTATGTGGAATAACTCGCCTGCAGAGAATCGTTCCACAGTTTCCATGCACTGTTTTAAAGAAGGTCTACACCAGCTCATGAAAAGACAACACTAGGCATATTATGTATTTTCATACAATGAAATTTGTATACATGTATATGTATAGATATATATGTATGTATCTATTTATTTATTTATGTTATGCATAATATGTATTTTGCTCCTCTGTTATTTATTTATGTATTACTTATATGTATTTTAAACCTAGTGTTTATATATTATTATTATTACTTATTTTGCTCCCGTACACCTACATGCCCACTATCACATCCCTAGGGTTTGGTTAGGTTCTAAAGCAGTACTGTCCGCCCATTGTACCAAAATTATTGAAATATTGGTGTGCAATAAAGATTATAATCAAAATAATAAATATTTACTTAACACCATGTAGTTATAGAAGCGTTCGGTTGGGGCTATTCTTGATCGGACGCGATTACCATTTTTGCCTATTTCATCTCTTTAGTGTATGGATGAATAGTCCCAAATGCCAGATTACTGCCCCCCTATATGGTCACAACTTGAGTTCGAAGTGCGAGCGGATAGAAAATACATTTTGCATAGAGTTCACTATCTGTGTTACTGTCATTCATTTATCACTTGAAATGTCATCGACAACGCCCATAGTCCAGTCGCCTCGCGTGGCACGGGTTTAAGGCTCCATACAATGTACGGAAATGAACCCGCGATTCATCGTTCCGCACGCCTCTTTCAAGGCCCCGCTTTAGCGGGTTGGAGTAGGATGCAACGCAATCACTGTGCTCAGAATAATTTAAAAAAATGGGCAAAAATTCGGCTTTTGTTTTATTATTCCAAAACTACTAATAAAATGAAAAAAGTAAATAGTTACTGATTTAGATATATCTTCAACCTATAAAACGAATACATATTTTTTCCAGAGCCTTTTTTCGTGCACGTTATCTCCAATACGTTTTTATAACTAAATTCAGAGGTATGTTCACGATTTTTTTCTATCGAGCGAAGTAAATCTAATCGTGTTTTCAAAAAGATCTGCACTGATAGTTGAAGTTTTACATAAATTTATACGGAATAAGTCAGGTGAGTAATATTGCTGGTGCATCTCTTAGAAAGGGCCCAAGTTTATATAAGATGGAGCCTTAAGTTGCATCACAGACTTATGTTGTAGATTTTAACATATTCATAAAAACATTAAGGTTGATTGATTGTGACAACCCAGACGAATATATATTTTTTTTAATGGAAACTGACACGGATGGCTTCTGATACCAGTGATGTCAGCCTAAACACTTTGGTGAGTTATGTAGGTGGTGCCATGTCAGCACTTCCCTCAATTCCAGCCGGCTATATTGAACTGGACGGAAAACACTATGTTTCATAGCCGCTTCGACCGACCTTCATTCAGTTTAACGTGGAATCCGAACCACGACCAGCGACAACGGTCAAGCGGTCACCCATCCAAGACCTGACCGGGTTCGGCAGTGCTTAACTTCGGTAATCGAATACAGAATACCGCAACCACTGAGCCAACGATGCTGATAAAATATGACATGACTGAATATAACATGGGTCCCTACAAACTCAATGTGAAGATTCATCTGCCGGCCGACATGGCATTCGCAGACCCCGAAGATATCTCCGTGGCCAACATCGTTGCGTGCGTTAGTCTGGCTGGTGCACGCACATGCCATATGTCGCGCTTTCCATAAAACCAACGCCTGTGACGCACTTTGAGGTCTTCGTTCCACCTAGCGGATGGTCTTCCCACACTTTCATTTTCCGTCCACAGCTGCCAGTTTAGAACACGTTTGCTCTAACGATGGTCGTCCCGTCTAATTAATGATGTAGGGTCTGACCCAAGACGGCTCAAGGAATCTACTTATTAAAATTGTTAAATAAAAGTGTTCCATTCATTAATTCACTGACAGAAAACGCGCAGCCTATAAACCGGCGGGTCTAGAAGCATGAATAAGATGAGCGGGGAGGGGCGATTTACCGCGGGCGGAGTACCGAGCTTGTTTATTATAAAAACTGGAGAAGGATGTATGGTGCCGTAGCCTCCAGCCCAGGGTATCTCTACATTATTTATGATAAAAGGGAACGTCTGCATGTATGTATGTTTGTATGTATGTTTGAGGTAAACTCCGGAACCACAGAACCGATCTTGATGCAGTTTGCGACGAAGTAAAGAGCATTTCTTGAGGCTCACTATAGGCTATGCCATGACGCTAAATAGCCTTAGGGCTGAGCAGTCTCAAAGAAAGTACACTGTGAACGGAATTTAGTGTGGATAGGTACTCGTAATAGATCGCGTTATGGACTGGGATCGGGGTGTTGCAAGGAAGGGGTTATTTACCGCAGGCGAAACCGCGGACAAAAATATAGTTGATGTATAAAACAGTTCACTCCACTTTTACCCAAGTAAAACCAATTAGCTCAAGTAGCCTGGTATTTATTACTAAAACACAACATAGTAATTTCTTCTTATTTCGTGAATCCGATTTCATGTAATATTTACTAATACCTCTTCCTCTATTGTTTTCATGTATATAGACTTATATATACATAATAGTCTTATGTACGAGTTACGGATGCCTTGTGTAGATTTACGTAAAGGCAATCCATCGCATCGCATGTCCGCATATAATTGCACTTCGCGCATAGATATTGCTAGAAAATTACAACGTTGTACTGTTGCCTTCAGAATTATCGATTTAGTACAAAGTCACCTTCGAGAAACTCGTGCTTCTGTTCAGGTCATCGAAGGTTGCAATCTAGATTCTGATATGGAAATATCTAGGCAACTAGATGTCGGTGTAGTAAGTAGGACATAGGACTGGTACTTGATTCAAGTGTATAATTATCCTAGCAAGAGTAATAGGTAAAGGTACATAGCGTCTTGGATGTTTCCCAATTGGGTAGGCAGAGACAACGGATCTCCACATGTCATGATCCTGATACACCTCTGCCGCTTCTTGCACTCTCATAATATTCTTCATGCATGCTCGTCGGTTACGGATACTGCGCACTTGCCCCTTTTTTAGAACCTGATCGATCTGTTCTAGGTCTCGGGCGACCCTTTCCGACCCACTCGCATTCTCTCCAAAAATTTCTCGTTTATCATATCTAATCCAAATTTGGTTAAAATACATTTAACCAAATTTAGGAGAGATAGACCGTTTAGGAGACATGTGTTGTGACAGACATACAGCCAGATAGATAGATGGAGATCAACGAGGTTTAATATTAGGTACTAAGGCGAGATGGAGGAAGTGGGTACCATCGCAGAGAAAGGGGAGGAGTAGGTAGTATCAGAACCGACTATGTCATGAAGATACGGTGACAGTCCGGCTCTAGTAGTAGGTATACAAATAAAACTATCGGATCGAAGGATGAACAAACAGAGATAAAAGACTCGTAGCTACGCTCCGAGCACGGATAAACTCCAAAGGTCTTCTGACTTCTATTGTATGAATGTCACATGCATCATTCCATTCTTCAAGGCAGTACCGTGTAATGAGTAAATAAACACTTTTCTGCTCATCAGAAGGCGAACTTTTTGGAGAATGAAATTCTTTACAGTCTACCTTTAGTTATAGACATGTTAGTGTACAAGTTTCCTCTTAGTGTTTTAATTTAACTTGTGTATTTTTGTTTACTTTAAACGATCCGTCTGGTTCGGTACTTAAAAGAATGACCCCACTGCATCTCTTCCCATGCATGTCGTAAAAGGCGACTGAGAGATAAGGACAAGATGCCGTGGTAAAGGGCGACAGGTTCGCCACCTCTCACCTTGGCACGGTACTTCTACGTATATATTAGTAATCTACGCTTCTACCAAGTCATGCAGTAGGAGGGTCTTCGTGCGTTACATGCTACTTGATATTTTCTCCGAATAACTTGCGAAATGTGGTGGTCGGTGTTGTGCTGTAATTTACCGGAATTTTGCAGCACAACACCGATTGCTCTGCTTATCCCGATTTTTGGGATTTAGCTTGAGTGATATGTATGTAAAAGCACTTTATGGCAATGTCTGTCAAAGTACTACCACATACAAATTGGACATGAATAGTGAAAACATTTTCAATGCAGCTGTTACGCAAGATTACTTCATTAATCGGCCATTTCATTATACCAAGTGGACTACCATATAACAGAGCGTCAAGTGGAACGATGACATACCAGAGCTAGAGACAGATAAACCTGATAGCATCTTCGATGAACAATAGAAAATAACACCTTAGGATATGAAAATCGAAGAAAATGTCTTTCTAAATCCAGAAATAGAGTTCCCAACAAAAACGAGATAGTAAAAAATCAAGCCAAGAGAAACTATCAAAAAGTAATGAAATTACAAAAATTGTGTCAAATTGAACCAGCGAGTAGAAAAAAATTACATCACTGTGTTATATTATATAATATCTAACTAGTAGCATATTTTACGTCGATTTAGCTTATATTAAATAAAGTCTACTAAGCATGTGGTGCTTGTTGAACTTACAGTTCCATGGGAAACTAACATTCCGAAAGAACGCAACTTTAAAGTTAACAAGTACTGCAACTTGGTGGACCGGATAGTGAGAAATGGTTTCAAGACTGATCTGTGGAAGTCGGAGCTAGGGTACTACCAGCGAAGTCACTCTATACAAGTCTTATATAATACACTCTTTTCCAGAATCTAGGCCTGCCAAGATCGACGTTAAGCTCATACGTGGAGAGACCATCAAAAGCGTCACTGGAGGCATCCTACAGTATATGGATAGGTAGAGAGAGGGCGGTCGAGGGCGGAACCAGCAATAACAAATCTCCACATACTAGTTATCGCAGACTACCTGACGAGGACTTGCAGCGAGCCGAAACGTAGTGCGCAAAGGAGTCTGGCGGCGCCGCTTGGTGATCCCGACCTCGATAGACACCCATTTCTACTGTCAATGGGCCCGGATATGTTCCGTGAACCCATTGAGTGCTGAGTTCAACACCTTCTCTTTAAATAGTGCTAGCTTTTTTTGCCCGTGGTTTCGCCCATCACTCCAGTCGCCAAAGACGCCATTACTACAGCCATAGGTATTACCTATTCGACCCTAAGTTCCGTTCTTACTATACTATCTTGGATACTGCTCAGTCCTAACGCTATATTCATATGTTGATATTATTTATTCCCTATATTGAATATCAAAAAGTATTCTTTAGACTAGTGCAAACCGCATCAAAATCATTCAGTGTTTCCGGAGTTTACCTCATACACATCTATACGAGTACGTCATACAGACTGGAGTTCCCTTTTATCAGTGATGTCAGCCTAAACACCTTGGTGAATTATTTAGGTGGGTGCCATATCAGCGCTTCCCTCAATTCCAGCCAGCTACACTGAACTGGACGGAAATTCATTCATTCATACCCGCTTCGACCGACCTTCATTCAGTGCGGTGGTACCAACCCGGGCAGGTTTAACCCTACCACCATGTAAGGAGAGGG
>WYDE02058033.1:0-12214 GCA_009867175.2 Adela reaumurella | reverse complement strand
ATTCTCGAGTTATAAACGGACAGACAGGACTGACTACTGAGGACGCCAGACGTTGCATTTTATAATAGTAGGGATTAATAATTTATTTTATTAATTTCAGGAGAAAAGCAGCACTGTTTCCTTAACTACGATGGATAGTCCGGAACACAACAACAAAAGTCTTCAAAATCTCATCAAATTAATAAAACAGGATCACATCACTCACGAACAATTTAAATTTAATCTCATTAATCAACCAGCCTTTAAAGCACAGGCGAGCATCATCCGTCTTGCTAATACAGCAGCAGAAGCAGGCAAGAAGGATTTTATACTTACTTTAATAGAACAGGGACTCAATATAAATGTTGCATTAGGTATTGCTGTCAAAAATGGAGAAGGAAATTTAATTGAGCTGATTCTTGATCAAGGTGCAGATATAGACGAAGGGTTATATTTGGCTGTTAAAGAAAATAACAAGAAAGTAATTTCTTTACTTCTGCAATTAGGAGCAAATATTAACACTAATAATAAAAATGGAAATACGCTTCTCCATACGGCTATATTACAAAAATGTGATGTAGATTTAATAAACTTTTTAATAAAGACAAATTTAGATGCTAATGTTAGAAATAATAACAATAAAACTGCGTTGGACTTAGTGAACAATTTCCTTGCGAGAAAAAACACTAAAAAAACGAGAGAGAGTCTCGAAAAAATTAAGAATCTATTGCCCGAAGTTAGAAGTGGACATTCATTTGAGTGTTTACAAGGCCTTTCGGATGGCTTGAGTGGTTACTCGTACCAA
Organism: Adela reaumurella; assembly: GCA_009867175.2. Taxonomy (NCBI): domain Eukaryota; kingdom Metazoa; phylum Arthropoda; class Insecta; order Lepidoptera; family Adelidae; genus Adela; species Adela reaumurella. The sequence continues at coordinate 11,430 of WYDE02058033.1, read as the reverse complement.
ATAAAACTCTTTACATTATATGCAATAAAAAACACTAAGATATCATTCACTCGGTTATTCGAATATGCGCTCTCTACTGAAGAAAAGGATCTAATTCCATTCGACGATATTTACTTGAGAAAAATAGAAAAAGGCCACACCACTTGCGAGTTTGTTCAAGTTAAGTACACAAAAAAACCTGAATCCAATAAGATTGATCGATCAATGTTTTATGCAATTTGCAAACGTGAAAAAAATATTACAAAATATTTTAAGGGAAATGATTCAATTGTAAAAATGTTTTTGCAATTTGACAAAATTACAAACACCTATATAGATAATCGCATTGATGGGAAATTCATTTATTGTAAAAACACACACTTTTTTGCGGATCCTAGTCCTTATTTTACACGTGTTGATTCAGAAGAAAATGATCTCTTGTGTGGGGTCAAACACGTGAAATGGGTTACTGACGCAGATTATTTATATTTGGAAATACAATTTGTTTTATTGAATCTCATACAAATAATCTTACAGAAAATATTAATTACAGATGAAGACTTAGATAAGAATAAGTTCAATGAACAAATTGAAATACTTGATAATTTAAGAACAAAAGAGAATATTTCCAAAAATGTTGATACTGATTTTTTGTGGTCCGTGAAAATTATTGCTGAGGTCGGAGTGAATATAACTAACATACGTATAAGCCTTCTAGAGACTACTAAACACATTGGAACGTTAAAGGAAGTTGTTAAAATGTTAAAACGTTTCATAAATATTTTTGCATATTTTTCTAAACATGACGAAGTGGAAATTAAAACTAAAATACTCAATTTCGTTAAGCATTTTTATATTTACACAGGCTGCCCTAACAACGACGTCCTCGATGACTTGATTACTGAAGAAGTCAGTGAAGAATTTAAATTCATCTCGCCAAAAATTATTTCTGCCTACTGCCTACAATACTTTAATACGTGGATAAGCAATTTTAAGAATGAGGTTGGCAACTTGTATACACATGTAGATGGAAAAAGATTATTTTCTAATGTATCGTCACAATTATTTCAGCAGTTTAACAAATCTTACATTGAAGAACTACAAAAAATTAAAATTAATTTTATAGAGAATAACCAGCAAGTGACAAAATTCCTTAATAATGGATGTAACAGTAAAATCCTTCACGTTATCACTAATAATACCCGCCTACACGCGGTAAGAATTTTTCTAGCTGCAAAAAACCTCACAGAACAGTCACCGCTCCAAGATTGCTTTAAAAGTTCGTTATTTACAAATATTAAAATTTTGTTAAAGTTAGGCAGACATTTTTGCTTAAACGACACTGACGATTTACTTATTATAGAATGTCAAGATGACATGGAAGAAGACATCAGTGGAATGAGTGACATTTTAGGATATTTAAAAAAGATTACAACAATTGACAGAAAAAATATTATTATAATTTCGAGCAGTAACAACAATTTCGCCGTACATATGAAAAATAAGTTAAAGGATCATATTACAATTTCTCATGAAGGTTTTATTGAGTTTACTGATCTTACAAAAGAGACACAAGAACATATTTTAAATATAACCGTAGACTTTCAAAGTCATCCCGAAACCGACCTGAAGTTGAAAGACTTTATAACAATACCTTCGGCCTGCAAATTCTTAGATGAAGATATATTATGCGAGATAATCTCAAATAAAGAGCTTATAAAAATTGCCAACAGTGAGGCTTTTAGTTCCGATGGGTATAATAATGAATACTTTATTCCTAGATACTTGCTTAATATAGATACGAAAATTTTGAAAAAATGCAGAGGGCACTTGTTTTTTATCACAGGTATAACTAGAGAGGAACTTGTAAATAAAAGTAGAAGACTAAAAAAAATCATAAACGTCTGGCAAGATCACGAAGTTTACAAAGAAGGAATAGTGGTAATGCCTCATACTGATATAACTACCAAAAAAACAAACGAAGAAGTATTTAGAAACCTGACCAGTAACTATAAAAACATTTTGTGGTTGGAATTCAAAGGAGACCGACTTTATAGGAAAAACTACTCCCTAGAATGTATAAATAAATTCCAAAAAATGTTTACAAAGTATAAGCTTGCTCCTGAGAATATACATGATAAAATAGTTATAGTAGCAAATAATCCTGGAGAGGGAAAATCAACCATGTTAACAGATTTAGCTCACCGCATAAGGAAGAAATCAAAGAAGACGTGGATAATACGAATCGATTTAAAAAAATACACCGACGGCTCCCTCCCAACAAGTTTAAAAGATATAAAATTCGATAGCCATGACACAGCCATGGCTATAAAATTTATAACTACCATGGTGGTCAGCAATAATACGTCTATACATACTAAATTAGAAAGGATATTTCTCCAAGCTATTCTGAATGGTGGTGGTGGAATTAAAGTGATATTATTATTCGATGGATATGATGAAATCAGTCCGGATTTCAAAGAAAAAACCAGCAAATTGCTGAAAGCGCTGGCCAAAAGTCAGGTGACACAACTTTGGGTAACAACAAGAAATCACTTGAAGGAATATTTGGAAGACGAATTACAAGTGTCAGCGTACGTGCTGGCTAATTTTAGCGAGGATGAACAGGCTACATATGTAAGTAAGTTTTGGGGATGGCATTTTAAAAATTATAAATGTCAAGAAGAAACAGCTGAGGACCAAATTAAAATGAAAATTATAAATCATTTAAAAAAATTTGTCAAAAGATTCAATTCGCAAAATATTATTTCCATAAATTTGGGTGTTTTTAATAAAATGTTTACAATTTTGGAAAACGATTCTCTGGAAACACTTTGCCAATTCATAGACAATAAAATGTATTTAATCGAATTTGCTAAAGCAATGATCATACTTTGGAATAATTCAGTAAACCTTAAAGGTTTTTTAACTGTTCCGCTTCATCTTGAAATGTTAGTAAAGAATACAATCCAAAGTGAATGGAAAAATGTTACGAGCATGAAAAGCATTCGAGTATACGAAATGTATACAGAGTTTGTGGAAAACAAATTTAAAATACATGAAAAAAATAAACGCCCTCATAATGACAATCAAGCCAGCAGAGATGATGCGGATATAACAGAAGTGATCATAAGAGAAATGCATTGTGAGGTCGCTGTTAGAACCTTATGTCCGGTTGTGCTTGAGAAAGTTATACTGCCCGATCTGAACACTTGCAGTAAATTTAATAATTTCCTCGAGAGGTTGACGAGAGTCGGATTAGTGAAGTCTTATGGAAATCATTACGAGTTTATACATCAAAGCTTTGGAGAGTACTTTTTAGCCAAGTACATTTTCCTACATTTAAAAGACCACCTCGTGCAATTGCATTTATTAAGTGCCGCTTTAATTAGCAACGGCTTTGCCCTTGTGAGGGCATTTTTCAATGGTTTTTTGTCTGACTTTTTAGATAATTGTGAATTTTTTGAAGCGCACCCTTTAAGAAACGCTCTTCAATGTCGCGTATTGAAAAATATTTCATTTTTGGTCGATTTGAATGGAGACAATATCTTGCACATAGCAGTCCGTGGGGGTTTCGTGCAAATATATTTGTTAATTTTTCATAATGTGTCAAAAAGTACGTTTGTTCGCCTTATTAAACAAAATAATTCACAAGGGTTATCACTACTTCAGTTGGCTATTAAATACCATAAAGCTGACATGATTAATATTATCATAGAATCTATAAAAGACACAACAAATAATCCCATATTAAAATTATTACCAGAAGGTTTTTTAAATTCTATGTTGAAGGGGGAATACAATGGAATGAAATTGATAGAAAAGTATTTTCCCCCCAGTCATGAACTTGAAGCAGACTTTATTAACGACTTTGAAACTTTGGTAAACCCTGAACGGTGGACTTTTTTAAATTTCTTTCTTGATTGGATTTTTAAAAAGACTTATGTACTCACTGAACTAATAACTAAATGTGACGAATCTGAACAGAGTCTACTACATTTAGCTACATCAACGGGCCAGAAATACAGTTGCAAATTAATTATTGATGCAGCTAAAAAATATTCAGTTTTTAATGAATTAATAATGAAGGTAGACAAATGTCATAGAACTGCTCTACATTTAGCAGTGATACGTGATGACAAAGAAATATGCGAAATCATTATGAAGTCTGTTGAAGATAATTCAAGCATTTGCAATGACTTCTTAACACACGTAAGCAACGACGGCCAGACAGTTTTACACATCGCAGTAATTTATAATAATTTGGATATATGTATTGCGATTCTAAAAGTTGCTGAGAAATATACTTGTGTACTTGAAGACTTAATTTTGAAACGAGATTTCAAATATAGAACTGTACTTCATCTGGCAGTTGCATATAGAGACAAACAAATTTGTAAACTGTTATTAAAATCTGTAGAGAATTATGATACAATACTTGAAAATTTTATAATTCAGTGCGACGAAAAACATAAAACCGCTCTGCATATAGCAGCAGAAAACAGAGAGGCAGAAATATGTGATATGATTTTGAACCATTCTAAAATATGCACAGAACATTTACAAACAACTATGATGCTGCGTGATTCAAATTATGAAACTGCACTACACATTGCAGCGTATGGTAACCGTGATGTAATTTGTTACACAATTTTAAATCATGCTGTTAAACATATTGATGTATTTAAAGATGTAGTAATACAATGTGATACACATGGCCACACAGCTCTTCACATAGCGGCAATGCGTGGAAATAGTAAAGTTTGTTTTGTAATTTTACATATTGCTAAAATATATCCAAAAGTGCTAAAATCTTTAATAATGTTACGTGACAAGAATGGATTCACTGCTTTCGAGTTAGCTGCAAAGAGCAAGAACAGCGATTTATTCTATGTATTTTTAGCAACAATTTTGGGGTGCCATTATGCGCTACGAATTTGGTTGTTTAAAACAAACTTAGAAACTAAAATTAAATTCATCTGCAATAGACATCGAAAACATTTCAAGAATTATAAAGCGGGCCGTAATTGTTTGAGTGAATCTCAACTTTATGATTTATCCTATTTCATTTCAAAGGTGTCAAAATTCAAATTATCCACAAAAGACAAATACGATGGTTCAAATTGGAAATTTTAAACGATTAAGCGATAGTATTTATATTGTCTATAGTACATAACATGAGACTTTTTTTTAATGAGCCCATGCGTCCTACTGCAAGCGGTCATGTGTTCAAATCCTTAAGCGGGCAATATGCACCAACCAATGCCTCTCTTTCTCTCAAGAAGATCGAAATTCGAAGTCCTTGAGCGGCGGCGTAGCTTCTAGAAGTTTTCTTCGAGAGGCTGAAACTTGGCGCAATGTTTTTTTTTGATTTAAAAATTAGTAAATTTATAAGCAAAATTACCCAGTGCCTCCGTGAATGCAGAAACCCTGAGGATAACGAGGTATACAATAAAAATACGAATGTGTTGAACGTAGTGTTTTTTTTTATTGAAACTGATACGGAAGTCTATATCACCTACAACGTCTGGTGTGAGCCCATAACACCGGGTGAACTAGGTGCCATGTCAGTGCTTCCACCTTTGATCGTGCTGGCTACACTGAACTGGTCGGAAAACACGAAAAAACGTCATATCATCTGACGTACTGACGTACGTATTCATTTGGGTTCTCGATATTTGGGTCCTCATCATTCTACTATGTTCTAACCTGAACCTAACCTATATTTTGTTTCATTAGCACTTTTTTCTGTTTGGTTGGACCTAAACAACCGGACATCAGAAAATGGTTTCATATCATCTATGAGATGAGTGAAGTCATCTGTGGAGGTCTTATTGATGGAGACCAGCAAACTTACCAGAACCAAATAGGTAATCTTTTATGGAAAGGACAAGTTCTCAGCACCCGTAATCGGTTTTACAGAAAGGACAAGTTCGCAGCACGCGTAAATGGCGCGCATGTATGACGTTGGATGTATGTCAATAATGTGTAGAATTGCGCTCAATTTTCTCTGCCTACCCCTCCGGGAATGAGGCGTGATGGTATGTATTGTATTGTTTATCATCATCCATAGGCAAGTACACTGCACACAAATTTTTGATGTTTTTACATTTAATGTTTCACCTGTTCGATTATCACAGCAAAGAGCTGACTTGGCTGGGAAGTTTTTCGACATTCAGTGCCTGTACCAGCAGACTTAAAAGTGATATACACAATTTTTTATTACAGGATCGATCGACCCTCCCATTCTAAAAAAATCCCTTTCAATGTAAAAAATCAAAATTATTTAAATAAAACTGCATGTAAGAATTATTTCATTTTATTTTTACTACTTTTCAGTAACATTCACATACATAATAAGAACAATAAATAGGCTATAACAATATGTGTACAAAATAAAATTAAGCAAATGCGGAATCACTTATTCGATATCTCATTTAACATAACTTACTTAATCAGCTAAGCGGAGTAGTGCAGTGACATAACATTTCAACGTTGAGTACGAACGTTCTAAGAGATCCCGAGTCGGCTGGTATCAATCTACTGCGAAGGACGGATGGGGAGCACACATGCGGATGTGGAGTCTATTGAGCTCTTCAGAGGGATTCACAATGAAGCGGGTGCTGACCGTCCGCATAGGGGCCCCGTAGACATCAACGCCACGGACATCCGCATGTGTAAGCGCCTTCGCGCTCAGTTTTCATTCCACAGTAGTGCTCAGGTCATGCGAAGAGCAGTATACTGGACAAAATTAACCGATTTGAAACCGGGCTCGAAATTGAATGTAGTACGAAGCAAACTATGTTTGTAGGACCGCTTGTCTGGTATGATATGGTCTGAACAAAGACAAGGATGCACGACTTCTGGTGTGGGACCAGATTTGCGTCGAAATGTTTGTGGAGCTGCCGGAGAAAGAAAAAAAAAAATAGCATCACCATCCACACTAGACTGAATGTGCAGCAGAGCATCAGAAGTGTACGCTTCGCGCAGGTCCGCAATAGAGTGAAACCAGCCTATATGTCTAGAACTTTTGACTAATCTAATAGGAGTAGCTATCAATGCCTGATCCAGATTTTGACTTTAGAAGATGCGAAATATTGGGTAATTTTTATTTATTTGGAAACTGATATGGATGCCTATATCTCCTCAATGCACCAGTGTAGCACCAGTGATGTAAGCCCAAAACACCTATGGTGTATTAGTTAGGTGCCATGTCAGCGCTCCCCCTAATCGAACCTGCTAGACTGAATTAGACGGAAAATATAGCCACATCGACCGACCTTCATTCAGTGAGGTGGTACCAACCCGGGCGGGTTAAATCCTACCAACTAGTGAGGGGAGGGAATGTACCTAAGTTTTACACAGATAAATCACAAAATTGTTTTTATTTTTATTTTGGTGTTCTATCCTAAGAGTCACTTGCACCAACCTTAAATTTTTGACATGCTAATTTATAAATAAAAATTGACACACAATCGCTTACTTTAAATGTCACTTTAATCAAAATTAGCGTTTTAATTTTATTTAAAGATTGGTGCAAGTGGCCCTAAGTACTGATTTATGTACTTAAATTTTCCTTTTTAATCATACATACATAACATCACACCCGCAATTTCCATTGCGGGGTGGGCAGAACATCAAAGATGTGATGAGACATTAGATAAGTATATAAAAATATAAATATCATTCCCATATCTACACCTCAACGCCACATTTGGCATATCTGGTTGGGCTTAAGTTGTTCGGAAACAGTAGTGACAGGTTGCTAGCCCATCGCCTACATTAATTTCCGAATTGCCCTATTCCTTTTGAATCAATGCTGTAGGTACTAATCAAAACGTAGTGTGATAATGGCGTTTTTCATTTTGAGTCATTTAGTAGAGTACTTTTGTAGATATTCTCCATTTAGGAAAAAATAATTTACAGCGCCATCTGTTATTTAGTTCCGCGTCACAAATCAAAATCTGGATCTGATCGCAACCTGTCTAGAAATGTTTCACTAATCCTGACACAACGTAATCACTTCTTTAATCGATACACATTTAGGATTTAATTTTTTACTAGGATTAACCCAGGTTCGTAAAAAAACTGCCTGCTTTACGATGCAAGTGCCAGGAATAAAGCAACCAGTTGAAGAATTCTAAAGACTCATATTTTTTTTCATGTTGTAATAGATTTAATTGACAAATTCGTCTAGTACCTTTGCTTGATATAATGTGTATATATTTAGTGCGACTTATGTATAATTGTACCATCTATACAACTAAGCGTCAATTTAAAAACACATTCGAACATCAAAATTTATTACAATTTTATCTAGTTATTGTCTTTGGACATATAGTTTGTAACACAACACCTAAATATTATAAACATACCTATGGACATGGTGTTTAAAAAATGGGTGTTAATATTTAATGGGGACGTGTAGTATTTCATGTACTGAACACGATTGCGTAGGTCTAGGGGTGTTTTGTATTTTTTTTTGTTTGGAAAAAAAAGTAATGGGTCTTTCAATATGGACCTTCCGAACTTTTACAGTTGATAGCGGCCATCCTATTAAAGCTACCTGTTAAATTAGCTGTCATTTATTCAGTCTGTTTTGCCAAATCACCATGGACGGATATAGCGTTCAACAATACGTGCAAATGATAATTTTTTTTTATCAAAATGGGTGTTATGTTCAGGCAAGGTTCCACGCGCTTCGCGAGCTTCCGGCGAGCGCTATAGGTCGATGATTACCAACTTCTTTTGGCCTGTATTGGATGATATGGACACCTACAAGTTTTTTTTTTATGGAAACTGACACAGATGACTACATCACCTAATGCACCAGTTCTTCTGGTACCAGTGATGTCAGCCTAAACACCTTGGTGAGTTATGTAGGTGGTGCCGTGTCAGCACTTCCCTCAATATAGCTGGCTACATTGAACTGAAGTGTGCTCCTACATTCAGTTTTTAGAGTTCCGTTTCAAAAAACCGAAACCGTATTAGCGAAGAAATATCGCCCGTCTGTCTGTCTGTCCGATTTCCGAAGAGATCGAGAAATACTGAAGCGCGGAAACTGAAACTTTGATGGTATATATGTATACGTAAATTTTTTATATGAAATTAGGGGAAACAACTAAAAAATTACGAAATTATTAAGTTTTACACAGCTAGAAGAAAAAGTTAGTGCATCAGGAAAAAATAAGTATTTTTTTTTATAAAATGAAGTAAAGTATCGTTATATAGGACTGAAGATTGAGTAGATTGCAGAAATGTATGTATTGTTACATATGTATGTATTTTGAGTTTCAAACCTATTTAAATCTTGGCAAATTCTGTGCAAAGTCGCACCCCCCCCCCCCTTTTCCCCCATTTTCAGCGAAGTTTCTTGCCAGATATTCTGGGAAATTGAAAATTGGCGTGTGACGACCTATGTACACTTAGAATAAACATTCAAAATTTTCGACCAATCGGCCAAACCGTTCAGGAGGAGTAGACGTTGAAAAATCTCTACGGAAGATTCTTGCCAGTTCTTATAGGAAGTTTAAAAGTGGCGTGTAGCGAGATATTGACATAATAGAAGCAATCACCAAAATTTCAGGCCGATTGGCTGAACCGTTTAGGAAGAGTTGTGCGGACAAACAAACAGACAAACAGACAAGTTTTTCTCTAGTCGAGCAAGTGGCTTCACTTCACTCAGACAATTAAATGATAGAACTCTAAGGTGGCGAGTTCTTTATATACATTAGTAGATAAATAGGTCAAACAGGAATTACATATTCATGTATGACGATACTGATTGAAGCTAGACTAAATAAAGTAAGAAAATAAAACTAATACACATTCCTACATAAGAACAACATGACCTATTTCTTTCCACATACGCGCATCACAAAAGGGAAATACTGAAAACATTTCCAACGTTCGCGTTTACAAAATCCCCGATCAATGAAGAATCACTCAAACGGGAGAAGCTTCAAAGAGACAATTTCCTCGCATTTTTTCCGTGCGACGGCTACGAGCAAAGAAGATGAATAGAGAAAGAATATATTAAAATTAAGACACTTGAAAATGTTCGTAATCTATGTCATATATGACGGTCGTCGCGTCATCACGCTTGAAGAATGACTTACGGAACACGACCAAAAATTTTAAAATATTTCTTATAAAAATAAGAACTATACAGGGTGCCCTCGGTGGCTTCAAGAATATTCAAACCACTTACTGCATACATTGAGTAAAATAAGAATATGAAAGAGTTTTTGTAAATGGTTTAGAAAGAAAAATTGACTTCCCAATTCAATTTTACAAATGAAAATTTTAAAAACGTACGGGGAAGTACATTTTTTCCTCAAACAAATTGAAATATTCTATCATATTCATGTTCTACATTACGTTTACAGTAAGTGATTTGAATATTCTTGAATTCACCGAGGATACCCCGTATTTAGAAGTAAAGAAAGTTCATAATCCAATTCCGCATTAAAACAAATGATCATATTTTGCACATTTTGTCACTTTTGAATCAGTTTTTGCATTTATTTTTTAGGGTTTTTCACAACAAAGGAAAGAAACTGAATCCTCATAGGATCACTTTGTTGTCCGCCCGTCTGTCTGTCTGTCGGTCCTTCCGTCTGACAAGACCTTTTTTCTCAGGAACGGCATAGCTTAAAAGTTGAATTTAATATCAAAAACTAACTTCTATGTTACCATGAAATTGTAAAAAATGTAAGCTTCTATGTCAGCCTCATAAAGATGCGGCCATTTTTATAATATATTTTGATGGTCACAAACTCACTCATCAATACATAAAGGGTTTTACCATGGATCTGGAATTATAAAATTTGGCACGAAGCAAGGTACAGCACAAGTAAAGGAAAAAATGAAAAACCGTAATTTCTAGTTTGTCAAAAAATATGTTTTTGCGATTTCAGCAAATTCGCCACTCAAAACCTATAGGCTAACTCTCGATAACCTAAAATCATGAACTTTGACAAGAAGGTCTTCCAGCACAAGTAAAGGAAAAAATCCGAAAATCGTTAATTCGAAGTTAATTATATATTTTTTTTAACGATTACAGCAAACTCACTCAACAAAACCACTCGGCAAAAATTTGTTAGGCTCGATTTGTAGGATGGATTAACTACCTACATACCGAAATAAATTTGTATGAACCCTAAGGACTCGACTTCCGACGAGACGTCCGACTCTCACTTGTCGAATTTTTTTTCTAATTTTTTTTGAGCAACATTAATTAATATTCGAATCATATTCGAATATTAAAATATAAATAATAAGAATTGGCGCGGCACTTCTACACATTCATGCAGTAGGTGGGTCTTCGTGCCTTACATGCTGCTTGATATCTTGTCCGGATAACTTGCAAAGTGTGTTGTGCTGTAATTTACCGGAGTTCTTGCAGCACAACATCGATTGCTCTGCTTACCCCGATTGTCGGGATTCAGC
>WYDE02057922.1:0-12215 GCA_009867175.2 Adela reaumurella | reverse complement strand
CAAAAATACACAAAATAAACACAATATTTTGACGTAATTTCGTCGCTGAAATTTAAAGATCTGCTCAGGCGTGACGCTAGAGTAGACAACTTTATTTCGGCTTTTACGAAGAAACTAGTCTTGCACAAAATAAATTATTTTCTCCACAAAATTATACAAAATTTACATAAAATTTCTAGATAATTTAAAAAGATAAAGCGAAAATGTCTACACCGGTGTCCTGGACCTAAGTTTTAGATTTATGGCAACAACTGCGAACTTGGAAATGTCGAAAAAACTAAAATAACCACTCCGATCGACGCGACAAACCGACAAAAGCAAACCAATTGAGTTGAGTTTCTTCACCGCTGTCAAAATAACAGCTTACCCACATGTGATACAACTTGATACAAGGACACCTCTATAATTTGTGTGAGCTATTTATTGAAGTACTCCTCTCCTTTCTCACATAGTGAAGACAAAGACAGCAGTGAGATTTAAAACAGGACTGCCAATGTAAACATATTTTCCCCCGCGCTTTTGATTGTAATTTTTTTTGCGGGTTTCTTTAAGAGAACAGTCGTGAATTGAAAAAGTTTCTCAAATATCGAAAATAAGTTGTTTTTCCTTCGAGCTGGCGGTGGACGAAGACGGAAAGGACCCTCCCGGGGACCTTAAACGGAAATCTGCTCTGAGAGATACTTCAAACAATATAAACGAGGACTTCTATACCGTACACTAAGCCGGGCTACAAAAGGTGAAAATGCATTGAGTAGCGACTACACAGTATTTGTCGAAAGCACCAAGGACGACAAAATTGGAAATTCAAATCCATTATTGATGGCAAATCGGTTCAAAAGCGACATCAAATGGGTCTCAAATATAAAACGCTGGTAAAATAGCTGTCATCTTTTCTCAAGCCAGAAATGCCAATAACTTTCTGAAAAATAAAGATTTTCTGACCAAAAACACCTTCAAGACCTAGATCCCAGCTAGAGCCGTAGAGAGAATAGGTGTGCTGCGGTTTGTACCCACAAGTATCACGAACGAGGAACATCGACTTACGAAATCATAAGTGTTCGTAGATTCACAAAGAGAGATGAAGGTGTTATTAAGCCGCTCAATTCTGTAAGCATCACTTTCCTGGCTAATTCACTGCCAGAATATGTATGTTTAGATCTATACACATTCAAAGTTTATGAATACGTGGCACCTCTGCTACAATGCTACAAATGCTTCAAGTTCAATCATGGAGCAAAAATCTGTAAATCTGTACAAAAGTGCTCAATATGTTCGTGTGAACATCACTTCTCCGAATGCAAGGGTGATGCAGTTCAGAAATGCATAAACGAGCCTGATCACGAAGGACAACTGAACGAATCTCTCGAGACTGTCACATCAAGAAATCCAAAATTGAAGAAAAAAATAATAGAGTTAGGTATGCAGATGCAATAAAAAATACCGCAACTAATAATGCCAATATAATGAACAACTATGATACTGACTTCCCAAAAATGCGTACTCCTAAAATTTTCAAATGTATGAACACACGCCCCATCGCACAAACCACCAAAAATTAGACCAATCCCAGTAGTTCTAATGTACAGACTCTAACCATAAAGAAAAGCTAAAGAAAAAGTAATTGATGAAACACTTAAAAGTTATTATATACTTCACGGATTGGTGGGTGCGCTGGTGTCTATCGGTAATCATGGCAGTAAGTTAACTTCCTCAATCATAAAAGATATATTAATTAAAAGCTTAAAAAAATGTATAAGTCATTATTAGAATTTCTCAGTTTAAAGTCATTTTAAAATCCCTAATTACAATTTAATTAATCAAAGTGGAAACGATGGACGCTGTTGAGTTGAATTATTAATTAAAAACTATTACAAATACGAGATCGTACCTACTCCTTTAAATATAAATTTATAGAAAATTAAATAGAAAAAAAATTATCTTTTTATGACTACTTATAATCAGTTGCAATCATACTGCGCGCACATTTAGGTAATTTTACAATATTATGCACCTCCACCCAAATAAAATCGAGGACGATTTAAAGGTAACAAATTGAAAAGAATACTCTATAATTTACCGAAACCGATTTTAATATCAGGAGATCTAAATGTTCATCACGTTACATTTGGATGCCGTACAACTCAGACACGTGGTACAAAATCCTCGCCAACTTTTATATTTTTCTCCTCGAATGCAGCGCTGTGCTTCAGCTACGCATAATTTGTATTTATTAAAATTCTCTGTTGGCGGATTTCTCCTAAAGTAACCAGAACACGTCGACGTTTTGCAAGCAGTGTAGAAAACTCTTGTGTTCCAAAATGGTTTTGTTTTGAAATTTTGAGAACGATTTTGGCACAACTTTTTATATAGAATAGATTCATCTGCTGCTTTATTAATTTTATTTATGAATATATCAAATCTTTCTTGAATATCTTGACCTAATTAATTGCCATTAAAAGCATTTTCCAAAATATCCTTCAACGTATTCCAATTAGCTTGTTTAAAATTCCAAATTTTTTCTAATTGCATATAATTGTTCCAAACCTAGAGAAAATTTAATTACGAGGTGATCACTTCCTAGTGATTCATTGGTTATTTTCCACAAAAAATTTAGCGCTATATCAGATGTCACGAAAGTCACGCCTGGGGCGGATTCCTAAACAATACCACTAACCAATTGAACTCTTGACAGGCGTCCGTCATTGATGAAAACGAAGTTGCTGTCCATTACCGCATCAGATATTTGTGTGCCCCGTACATCAGTTTTGTTTGACCAGTTTGAGTAATGCCAATTGAAGTCCCCTGCCAAAATAGTTTTTTTCCCGGAAAATTTTACACAGTCAGACACATGGTTTTTGAGATAAATATAATTGTAATATTGAAACATAACATAGCACAAAGAATACTATATTTAAGCACTTTTCATGTTTACATACACATTTATTGAAATTATAGCCCAACTGCTTTGTTTTAATAATTAAAAAAAAATGGAAAAAGTACGAATTAAGACATATGGTTGTCATTCGTACCGCACTATTCCTAATTCATACCTTTTAAATCAATGACACAGGCGGTGTTTTATTTTTTACTTAATTCACAAACGAAATTCGCGAATGAATTGTTCACACCAGCACATAGATCGTGCATCCACTTGAAGCATCGGGTGCATTGGATCATGCTTTCTTTGATGTCTTCTTTGCACAAAATACAAATCCAGCTTTCCGTATTCAGGTTAAGGTTATCGATTTTATTTTTTTTGGCATATTTTCCGGTTGGCTCTTTTTTATTATTTCAGTTGAGTGTTACTTTTCTCTTTTTATTTATATTCTTAATTATGGCTCCCTCAACCTGGTTTTTATATGAAGTTGAAGTAAGTACTTGCGCTGAAGATGTTCCTTTATTTTGGTTCTAACTGCTTCAATATGGGGAACTGGAGAAATTATTTCAATCTGATTGATTAGCTAGTGCTGGAGCGAGTGTTGGAGGGAGTGCTGGAGTGCGGGCTGGAGAAAGCGTTGTAGCGGGGTGCTGGAGAAAGCGTTGTGGCGGGTGCTGGAGCGCGTGCTGAAGCGAGTGCTGTAGCAAAGGCTGGAATGAGTGGACCTTCTTCATTTGCCGCAACTTGTGGACGTTGAGTTTCTACCAACTCGTCCACAGCATATTCTTCATCTGGTATGGCATGGCGATCTGGAGGCCAAATTCCGCAAGCCCGGAATCCATTTAATGCGGTTTCCATACTCAATGCACGAGGATATGCATTTGCCAAAAGTTCTGCGATATTAGATTGCTTAATTACGCTTCCGGTATGAAATCGCATCCATGTTCCACAGGCAGCATTCAGATGGTTTTTCAGCGACTTGAAAAAGGCTTCTAATGGCTAATGGCGTTGACGCTGTTTCTTTGGTGATTGGGGTGTTTGTTGTTCGCGTATTTGCCTCAATATCTAAAATAAAATAAAAAAATTCAATCAATCTTACCACCACGCCTTTTTCCCGGAGTCTAATAATGTGTCATATTGGCCGAGTGGATAAGAGCACGCCTCTCAAGCGGGTGGCGCGGGTTGGATACCCACTGTGAGCAAAATATTTATAACTTTAGAATTTGTCCTCAATGGCCGCTGACACCCCGGTGAAGGAAAACATCTTGAGGAACCCACTTCCAAGACGGTTGGTCACCGTGGAAGTGTATGTCTGAAAACCTGTCATATCATGTAAATGAGAGAGGCCTGTATCCAGCAGTGGGGCGAATAAAATGGCTGCAAAAGAAAGAAGAAAGAAAGATTCAATTTAACCAGTGTTAAGGGAATATCTCGAGAATGGGCGCCTGTAATCGGGCTAGCATCTTGGTTCCGCGCATAAACTAAAGACAGGGACTTTAAAACTGTCTAGCTGAGAGAATGAAGAAAAAAATATATGAAGCGAATGTGTTTGATTATATAACGATTCCCACGTTGACGATTTACTTGTACTATATATATTGTGAAGAAAAACTGCTGAACAGTTATTTTTCTTTGTATTTTTCTTAGTTAATTTATCTGGTGGATCGGCTCTGCAGCGTTACTTCACAATATTAAAATTATTTGAAGCGGATGTCAACAGGAAAGGTCGAACGAGGCCGCCCTAGGCGAACTAATATAACTATTTGGTCATGGTACGTTCGCCTAGGGCTGTTACGGGAATAACAAGTTTGCAGCACCCGTAACCGCCGCGCATGTATGAAGCGATGCATGACGGTGTATGACTCAAAGGACGTATTTCAGGAAAGTGTCAAACTTCGATCAATTGTCACTGCCTACCCTTCCGGGGAAGAGGCGTGGTGGTATATATGTATGTATAAAACTGACGAATTAACCAGGTTATAATATACTATCGAGTACCTATCAATAACAAGTAACATAATATCGAAATTTTAATTTTTGAAACCACCTAATCTTAGGGACTGCATTTCTCTCGATTTTTTACTTCGAAATTTAACAAGAAAAACCAATAAGGAATCTTATTTTATTAGTTTTTACACGTTACAACAAAATTAAGTTTTTTGAGAAGACCCAACTCACCATATTTTAAAATAGGTACATAAGTTATTGCGTCCTATTCATTTTCTTAAATTATATCGAAATTTGATTCAAATACTTTTAATTTCCAAAAAATCGTCTGCGATAAACAGTAATACGGAAGCTAGAGTTAATTTTTCTTATTCAGTTACGGAACCCTAGAAATCCCAGTAATATATTTTACCATAATTTTGCTTTGAATATTATTATGTACCTTTCTGAATTTTAATTCTTTATTTATTTTCCATCGTACACGTGGAAGATAAAAGTTTTTGAAGTTATTTTCGTGTTTTTGATTATCGAGACAATAAAATGTTGTCCCTGTCCCGGAAAATTGGGTTAAAAAGGTACCTAAATTACTATAGCCAAAACAGAGGGTTGATTTATTGAGGAAATCTTCAAGAGATTAAGGGCTAACGTAACAACCGGAAGAGGAAAATTATTTATGTCGGTCTGGGTCAGACGAACAATAAATTGCATCTTAATTTATTTTTAACTCGCTTGGGAATAAATATTATTAAAAACAAACATTTTCCTGACCTTACTTTTTCAACAACAATAGGTACAATTGAGGAAGCCCAACTCACACACGTTTAAAATAAATATAGATAGGTAATTTTAAATTAATATGTATTTAATAGTATATGGAATATGAATGAATGAATGTATTTTTTATTGTACATCATATTACAGGGTTACAAATAGGCGACTCATTCCTCTAAAAATAACCTTTAGGATGTAGGAGTGAGCATGTATGATGAATAATGGAAAGAATTTTTTTAGGTTTCTTAAACAATTTAGTAAAAATTATGCAATTATTTGAATTTACAGTAAGTTTTATTTGTAAGAAATATTTTCCCAAGTTGAAACTCATTCGACAACGAGTAATCCTTAAAACTTAAATGATAAATGACCAAACTATTACTTGCACCTACGGTATCTCAATAGAGGAGGAAACATGGATTGTATGCATGCATGTCATAAAATGCGACTAAGGGATAAGGACAATATGCCGTGCTAAAAAGCGACAAGCTCGTCACCTCTCTCTACACCTTGGCACGATACTTCTACCAAGTCATGCAATAGGTTGGTGGGTCTTCGTACCTTACCCAATGCTTGTTAAGCGGTGCGTCTTCGGGAGCTCCGAGCATGAATCTAGGTTCAATCCGAGCGCTCGATGAAATGCTCCTGCTGCCTGAGATGCGGCCTATGGCTGGGGAAGGCTAAAATAATTTATGCGAAATATAAAACTGTGGTGCATGATCAGCCATAATGATCCCGCGGGATGTAATGTTCCGGGGTAGTAGACGTCTGACTGTTATACGGGCGACTGTGCATACAGTTGGACGTCTATAAAATAAAGTCAGAGCCGAAAGGCAACAAACATAACCCTGTCTTCTCCTATGAATTATGTAAGATGCATTAAATGTCTACAAAAATGAACCTCACTTTCTTTTGTTTTAAATAACGCGTACTCACTATTTACAAAAAAAAATGCTAAAAATGCTGAAAATTCTGAAAATAAATTTAATTTCTAAAGACGTAACAAACCTGTGTTCTTTACAAAAAAAAAATGCACAGAAAATGTTTTATCATATATTTTGAGATATCCAAAATATTTATGATCAATAAGTTAGACACACATCTGCACAAAAGCATGTTTTGGTTCATATTTTGGGCTTAATTCTTTCGTGAGGAAGTAAGTAGTAATCACGGTGTCACAGTTCAAGCCAGGTCTACGAAATAGGCAATTAAAAAAAAATTAAAAGAAATCATATGCAAACCAAATATGTACGCAAAATAAACCTTTCGTGCTATAATTCTCCTGGAAAATATGCGTGGGGAGATCGTGAGTATTTTACTATGTATGAAGAAATTATCATCCGACGTTTCATGTTTCATAACGTTATTTAAAATTTACATATAATTAAAAAATATTTTTTTAATTACAAAAAAATAATTCTAATAAAATTAATGACAATGAAAAGTTTGAACACGTGTTACAGAGGTTTTATTTGTAATAACAAAATAACCATTCATGCTCACGTGCAAAATTTTTTTATTCCTGATTAATTTTATCTTATAATCCTTAAATCCCAGTCAGACTCGCCTTTAATAAAGGTTTAATTCCTCATTAGGTACGCCTCTCAGTGACCAGTCATACTAAAGTGTAGCAGAGGCTTAATTCCTGATGAGCTATGCTTAACAATATCCTGTTATACACATGTATAACACAGATTTTATTCCTGATAAGCTATGTCTTACAATGATACTTCATCCTTTTTCTCACGTGTAACAGAAGTTTTATTCCTGATTATTTAATTTATACTCACGTTCCACCCACAAATAAAACCCAAAACCGAAACTAGAACTAAAATAATAAAAGAATGTAACGTGCCCCGGCTCGAGATGCGTTTGGTTGGTTGCCTGTTGTTGCCTGATATCCGAACTGGACTGAACGAACCAGGAATGCGTGAAGGCCGGGTTCAGTCCGGGATTCAGGCCCGGGTTTCCCGGTAGACCCATCACGCCCGGGATCCCCGTTTGCTGCCGGTGGTGGTGGAAACCCGACGCGACGGCGTAGTCCATGGCCACCGCCTGGTATGGCAACATTGTCGCGGTTTCTTATCACAGCATTATTCACTTTTTCGTGTCCCAAATGTCTACGAATCACTCATAATGTCCATTTGAGATTTAAATCTCCTTGGTCCATTTTAAACAGTTTAGTTCTAATTTGAATTAAAATCTAGTTCCAGAAAAATCTACTTAAATTTTTTTTAAATCACTGGTAGAACGTGATGTGATACCTTAATGTTAACTTAGTTTTATTGGACGATGATGCCAGCACTGATCTCGCACAATGTAAATAATATTGCTGCCACTTCACACTAAAAGCTTCACATATTTACAAAAGTTCACTTTGGTTGAAGGTCCCAGCTGTTTTGACAAAAGCCGTCCAATGATCACCGTCCACAATGCCCAAATCGTATTCACAGCTGGCCCAATTAGGATTAGAACTCGACAGAGCCAACTCTGCTTTCCCGATCGCCCAGCCCCGAGGGAAAAGTCACGCACTTAATAAATATTCCAAGCATATTCTGTTTGGACGTGCGGCGCGATTTTCACGTACCGGATCGAATCCGAGCGGACGTGCCCCCTCTGCGGTACAGGACGTGCGACTGAATCACCGTGCGATATACAACTTTATCGCAGGCGAAACATACCCCCCTTCGGGCTTTAGCGGAGGACGCAGCAATACACGAGAAAGGGAGAGGCACATATTCGTCTAAGTTAAAAGACTGGCTCGTTACGCCATCGTAATAGGCGGGCGAACGTGACTGGGCGTGGCTTACGGCTACTAAGTTGAATAGGAGACGCGTGATTGGTTGGAATCGGCTGTAGAGACGTGATATGGCCGCATTGGATGTATGAATGGAGGATAGGTGTGGGATGCGCCATTGGGCTATAGGATAGTTTGTACCGTTTAATGGATCACAATTGATGACCCTTAATAGAATATGTGTAGGAAAAATGGTGGCGAATGAAGTGGAAATGAGCTAGCCCGTGTTCTGATAGTAGCGTGTTGGTGTATCACGGTTCTAATTATACCCAATTAGATAAAAGTATTAAATCACAATGCGGACTTATAGCCTGAAGCCATAACTTCCTGTCAACCTTTATACTCTACCCACATTTGTATTGCGTAACATGTCGTAGCAGCGATCTCGTTCACCGGGAAGCATTATAATTTTGGACATAACTGTGAGCTTTGAGTCTGCTCATAAAGTCAGTTTTCTTGGGAATTTTAAGGGAAAAATAAAAATGTATTTGTGGCAACACACTAAATGGTGTCAAGGGGCAGGCCGGTAGATGTCCCATGTGTAAACTGATTTATTGAACATACTCTACCAGGCTGCGAATACTCAACCTCTCGATTAAATGGCGGGAACTCACAAACCAGGCTACAACCCGTTCTTCATGTTACGTTGGAGATTGAAAAATAAGAAAGCTTATCTAATCTGAAATTTTAAAATTTTATTCAAATATTTCTGAGCTCAGATCAAACTTTTCCATTCAGTGTAAATTTTCTTTTTGGAGCCCAGAATTCTATGTAAAATCTCGTGCGTGTATCACGATCCGTAATGTGAGCCTATGTCACGTCAGTTTTGATGGCATATACCTAGATAAGATGCCATTGCATGGATTAAAAAAAATATTGCGCAAAATAATAAAGCAGGTGAAGGAAAACATCGTGAGGAAACCTATACACTAACAATGCAGGTGTTTTCTAGTGTATGCCTAAAATGTCGACTGGAATAAATTTCCTCCAGCAGTAAGTGCGCTTTCTGATGAGTTGCGAAGTCTATATTTATTTATTTTCTATATTAATTACCTACTTAAAATAAGTTTACCTACAGTTAAATGACAGTAGGCACCGATACACGCTCTACATTTATGATTTACTCTAACATTTATTTTTTCGAATAATTCATAAATGAATAAAATAATAGTTAACAGTACATATTTAATATTTTTAAATTCATAGTGTGATTTAATTCGATTTAGTTGAACTGACAAAATGTTAAAATAATGTAAAATATGACAAGTCTGAGTTAAGTGTACTTACTTACTGCCTGCAGATCATGAATAAACCACACTTAATAATTTATTTTGTGTAATTTAATTATGAACGGTTTTAGGAGAGTCGTAAAATTGGCTCTGCGTTAGACGTTTCACGTTAAACCAAAAGTATGTGCGTCCGATTTCTTTTATCTATTAAATTATAAATTATTGTGCTCTAATACTAAAATATTTTAAAACAGAAAACCGTCACAAGTCGTAGCAAGGAGAACGACGCGTTCGCGCCTTTTGCTCTGCGCCGCCGGCGCATATCTATAATTATTTATTAAATAATGTGTCGTATTATTATAGATTATCTTGTAGCGGAAATAAATAAATTGTAAATATGTCAGAGGTAAAATAGAATAAAAAAAATATGTTAATCCTCCTCTTATGTGCGCGCATTTGGTAAAAACATTCCGCGTTGCGACTGCGCAGATCAAAAGACATCACCGCGGCGATCCCTACGACTTCTGAAGGGTTTCTGCTTAAATATTTAAATTAAAATTATACTCGTTTAAAATTTTCCGCATTAACAGTGGATGTGACTTAGATAAGTCGACGTTTCGCCTGATAAGTAACAGGCTTCATCAGGAACCACCGGGAACTCCTGGAGTAGACGTCTGGTGCCCTTGTACCTACCACCAATAGTACTAACTGTAGGGAAGGGTTTCCTCATAATGTTTTTCTTCCGCAGAGAGCATCGTAGGTATATAAAATGTAGCGAAAATATTCTAGTTATATTAGTGTTATTATTGCGGTTTGAACCTGAATCTACTGGCATGATAAGTCGAATTCTTAGCCAACTAGCCAAAGAATGTCGTCCACATGACACGCTCGCCCTAATTGAAAGCTGGCTGCCGGCGCCGCGCCCCCGCCCCGCCCGCCCAAAGCTTATACTTCACGAATACAAACGCCCTCATTACAGAGGGCAAAGCTTCGGACGTAGAGCGAGGCTGACCTAACCTTCCGGTGCTGGATGGAGATCGATTTATTGGTAAAGTAGGAGAGAGAGAGAGAGAGATAGATAGATGTTATTATTATTATTATTGAAATATATTGTGTGATTTCTCTAGCTAAGCATGGAAGTCGATCGCTGCATATGTCAGAATAATAACAAAAAATAAACTAAAATTCGCGACCACCATTCAAACCTGGGACCTCTGGCTTGAGTTACCTACACGATACTAATTTCGCTACCTCTTCGCTCTAAGCTCTTTTCTTGGAAAATCTCTAAAAGTAATTTCTATTGTCTGACAATGTTAAGTATTATCTTTTAATTTAATTTATTATCCAAAAATAACAAATTATGCCACGAAAATTTAAAACTATGTTTAATAAGTTTATATAATAAGCCAGTATAAATTAGAAGGATGTGTTTGCCCGTAATTGGGGCTACACTATAGCTCGAATATAAACTGTAAATTATAATATAAGTTTGAAAACGTGTCAGTCCTGTAGGTAAACCTTAATAATAAATAAATAAATAATAAAATAAACTAACCTAACTATAAATCAAATACCTATACAAAATATCTCACCCAAATCTGTGGGGGTCCCGGCTTCGCAGAAGGAGCCAAGCACGCTCGCTGCGTTACCCCTTTGAATTTCTATGGAAATATTCGATTATTTATGATTTAAATTATATTATATTATTAAATATTATTGATTTAAAACGTCTGGTCCCCATGTCACACCCTGTATTATAAATAAAAAATATTAGATCGCTGTTATGATTTTTTGCAAGCTCACCAAAACCGTAATTTCACTGGACTACTGTTGCTAGGAGCCTACTTGGTAGGCAAGGCAAGCAAGACGCGCACGCGGTGATGTCGCCCGTCCTGTTTGATTTTTTACACGAGGCCCCGAGCGAATAACCTCATCAGCCGACGTGCTCGGCAAGGTACTATCCTGCTGTCGACGCGGACAGGATCCTTGCCGACAGTCAGGTAATAGGAAAACGGAAGGACCTTATAAAGACCTTACTTAGAGACGACGTTATTCGTTCACTACCCACTTTGTAGTTTTTATGGGCGGTTTCCTTCTTATAACGTCGGATAATGATGATGCGCTCTTTTCAGGGGGGTTTACCGGCGTTACTCGCCAAGCTCGTTCGCCAAAAATAAATATAGGTACTACGTGGAGAGATATTGGCTGATAATATGATCCTAATTCCTATCTATGTCAAGACGTATGGGGCTGGTACGTCTGTGATGTCATGCATATATGCATAAGATCTTCTATGCAGGTCTTTAGTAGTCACGTGCTATATAGCGGTGGAGCGTACACACGTGTAAGTATTTTCAAGCTTTTACAGTGGAATGAGACATAATTCCGAAGTCCCTCTTACTCTATGGTCGGCGTCATGTGACAGAAAGAGATCTCGAATTTGTCTCTATTTCCGGTGTAACGCTTTCAGACGATAGGACGGTGTAACGCTATTGATTGTTAAGCAACGCTGGGTTCGGTCAGTACTTGGATGGGTGACCGCTCGACCGTTAAAGGCTGTCCGAGGTTCGGATTCCTCGTAAAACTGTAGGTC
>WYDE02057811.1:0-12224 GCA_009867175.2 Adela reaumurella | reverse complement strand
TAATCATGTATTAAATTTCCCACATAAAATTACTCGATATTGCTATACAGATATCCAGAGATTTAGTTGAACCATTTATCTTTCTTGCCGTTTTTATAATTTAATTTATTTATTGTAACGATTCCGCACCTTTTGCTACAGACAAAAGGTGAACATAAATTATTTTTATTCTAATGTAATACCATAGATTACTAATATATGGTAATACGGAGAAGGATCACCTCCCGCGTGATGTCATAATTGTTTATATTGCAGTAGGCACCTACCTAACTATATTTATTTTATTTTATTTATTTTCGGAAACTTAACAGCTATCAAAACATAAAGAGCAACAAACTTAGGTTTAACAGTTAATAGCCGGTTATAAAATTCCACTATATTAAAACTTTAATTATTATTATCTTCATATACTACATGCTATTTATTTGCATCGTCTGCTGTGGCTTTATATTCCATTAATATAGGTATATCCTAAATATAGGTATTTTTTTATGTATTGAAGAAATACTTAGTTCCACTCTACATACTGAGATCTTTCTTTTTAAAATTAATGAGGCCATAATTTAACAATTTGCGTCATTCAACATGAATAAGCCGATGACAGATTTGAATGCAGAAAATGATTTCGCGGAAGAACATACGAACGGCACGCTACCGACCGTACCTTTAAACATATACACTTTGTGTTTTTTGCTTCGATTTAGTTGTTAGCGATCTGTTCCGCACATGTCGGGCGCCTTTCAGACGCTTACTTAAACAATATGTTTTTCTCTGAAATATTTATTTTTCGTTTAACGGGTCTGGCCCAGTTGGATTAATTAGGAAGACATGTGTTTTTTTTTTATTTTAGCGTCTTTCTGCTTTCGGCGCCAGTAAATACTTCTATTACATTTATATTGTTATTATTGTACGTATTGAAATTAAATAATTCATATCTATGTATGTACACAGAAACAGTTACAGAATCAGTTTTTTTTTATGTTACACAGAAGTTAAATGATCTACATGAAACTAATTTGTAATACCAATTATTTTGATATTATGTACAAATTCAAAATGAAGTAAATTGTAAATAATGTAAGTGTAATTAATAAAACTAAATATTAGAATTATAGGAATATGTCTGCACTAATGTACGCACTTTATTTCTACCTATTTCATAAAATTCCAAAAGTCATTAAACCACTGGCATTCAACGTACAGCCTAGCCCGCTTGGTCTAGAATCATGAAAATTTAAACAAAAACTCCTTATGTGACGTAGGTGAGTACTAAGAAAATATTTTTGTAAATTCATCCCCTTGTGGGGATAACATGCGATGAAAATTAGGAATTTTTCGGAATCGTAATTTTTAAAGTTTTGTTTATATATCGTCGCTGCACCTGCCAAATCCCGTATGTGAATTGTACAAGGTTTCGGGAAACAACATAAAACATGCTGTATTAAAAACAAGGTACTAAATAAAAAATACAAAAATGCAGAATCAAAGACATTTATTGGAGACACCGATACACCAAAATTTGTTAAGTTATATAAAAGAAATTGTATGATAGAATTTTATTTAATCAAAACGAGCACATAACTGGTCTCACACTGAACAAAAAAAATACGCATGTGCATCATATCACATAAAGGATTTGTTTATCTTACACTTGTCGCTACATTTAACTAAACTTATGTGAATTGGGGAGTGTGACTCAACTTACAAATTATGTGACACGAGGCCAACTTACAAACTATGTTACACGAAGGCAACTTACGAACTATGTTACACCAAGGAAAATAACAAACTATGTTACACCAAGGCAAATCCCAAACTATGTTATACCAAGGCAACTTACAAACTATGTGACACGAAGGCAACTTACGAACTATGTTACACCAAGGAAAATTACAAACTATGTTACACCAATGCAACTTGCAAACTATGTGATATGAAGGCAAATTACTAACTATATTACACCAAGGCAACTCACAAACAATGTTCCACCAAGCCAACTTACAAACTATGTGACACGAAGGCAACTTACGAACTATGTTACACCAAAGCAACTCACTTCACCAAGGCAACTTAAAAACTAAAAAAGAGAAAATTTTATTTACGGAAGGAAACAAATTTCAAGTCGATCCGATCAGTAGTTTATGAGTTATAGGCATTTATTGATTTTCGAAGCCTTTTTTGTAAAAGCTATGACGTCATCAATTGTTCATATTATTCATTGACGTTCTGTGAAAATTTCAACGGGGTACCTATTACGGTTCAAGAGATACAGCCCTCGGACAGACAGACGGACGGACAGACAGACAGACAGTCGACGCAGGCTTAGTAATAGGCTTCCGTACGGGATACGGAAACCTAAAAATGACGGTAGATTTTTGCAAATGGCACGGGTAAGACATTAATATGGATTCCATGTCAAAAGATAAATTTGTTTTAACTTAAACAGGCTTAAATAAGATGTTGGAACTAAGTAATTACATTAGGTTAATGTTCAAGACTATCATAAAAAGTATGATAATCTCGGTGCATGTAAGGTTTTAAAGATTGGAGACTTTCATATTTACTTTTTTCAATTTTTCGGGGTGCAGTGTAAAGTTGATCAGGACTCGAGAGGGAGAAAGGACGGACACGCTGTGGCAGAATTTGCCAATCATCCGGATGACGTATTTTGTAGTATATGTTTCCATTTTTATAGAGAAGACCTCTTATATCATTCACAGTCGGGTCTCCAGACTTTTTACCTGGCCGAATTGAATCTAAACAAACATCATCCTCGTATTTTTTGAAAAAATTGTAGTCCACGTGATGCACATAATATGGTTGTTTCGGCCTTGCCTCCCTCATCCGAGTAATATAGTCACTCGGTGAGTAAATTGGAGGGCGAAACTTTCTTTCTAATGTGGAGTGTACGCTGTCCACTGGCATCATCGTGTGTCCTTTCTCCAAGATTAATTGTTCTATCTCCACAGTAATCTCCTTGGATAGTTTCAGCAAGGCTGATGACAGAGTTTTATTTCTATTCTGATATGAACACCCATCTGTCACCATGATGATTTTTTTGTAATTAGACTGAGTCTTAAAAAATTCGATTATGCAGCTTGTAAACTCATTGGCCGTAACGCCTCCGTCTCCTTCATGCCAAATATAAAGATGAACATCTTTATTATTGTTGACGTAAATTGACTGATTATGAACCTGGAGTTTTTGTTTGTAATATTGGACTGATACCAGCATTTTCGGACAGAGCAGAACAGATTGAACATCGATAGTCAAGACCAGTACTTCAGATGAACTCATAGCGGTAGCATCATTATGAGCCTTGTATGCTTCATTTTTTTTTAGGATATGTAATGCATATTGTTCTTCAGACAGACTGCCTTCCTTATGAGCAGTGCAAACATCGCACTGATCTTTCCTTGGCTTATATATTGATATCTTTTGGTCTCCCAATGTATCATTAAAAAGTTTACGACCCGCACTTCGTTTGCCGTTATCTTTGCACCAAGATTCATACTCTCGAAACATATGTGACTTCGACTCAAAAGTATCTTCCACGTACACTCTGGTACTGCTGGCTCGACAATAATGACTCGGCACTTTATTGAGTAAACTCAACCATTCCTTTATTACCTCTGCTTTTACAGGTTTCTGTGCATTTTGGCTCATACTTTCTTTTGCGTTCTTGCGTTTTTCGTGCCTAGATTTAAGAGCTTCTACGGTCAACGTGGATGTAGTTTCATCTTGTAGACTTTTTATCCACTCAGATAGTGCCTCTCCTTTTAAGTTTAGTGTGGCTAACATGAAACCTTTACATACCTTTTGTAAAACATTGTGATCGTCGGGTAAGTAATAATCATAAGCCAATATTTTTTTTGAATCGTCTTTGTCATTTATTTTGCGCCTTCTTAATATATGGCGCAGCCGGACCAAATTTTTTAAGTAAGCTTTCTTGGCATCCCATGTGTTCAAACCCCAAAAATATTTGAAAATGAATTTTCGTTTGTTTTCGGATACTAGGCCACATAGGAAGCTTCTGTCAGAATTGTTTATAACAGAATGTCCACATGGCTTTTCTTTAATGTTCTTACTTGCTCTCCATATGTGATCATATTTCACTTTCCCATCGTCTATTTTTCTCTTTCTGCCCGTATATTCTTTGCCAAGTATTCGTTTTCTCTTATTCACCTCTCTATTCTTTCTCGTAATCTCTGCATCACTAGTCGGCTCATAATCAGACAAGATGCTGTCTTCCTTTGTCAAATCTGTATCGTTATTTAACAAAAATACTCCTGTCTCTTCATCAAGATAATAGTCATCAACGTTATTGGCGAAATGTTCCAAGTCTCTTGTAAACTCTCCTGTAGTTTCATTTAGAATGAACCTTTCTGTAGGTTTGATGGATATAATGTTATTAGTTTCCAGTTCAGCAGAAGCAACAGGTAAAGATCCATCTAGCACGGGTTCGTTCAGCGGTACGTCGAGGTCTTGCGAGGCAGGAGCAAGAGGTAAAGTTTCATCTAGCAGGGGCTCGTTCAGCAGTACGTCGAGGTCTAGCGAGGCAGGAGCAAGAGGTGAAGTTTCATCGAGCACGGGTTCGTTCAGCGGTACGTCGAGGCCTTGCGAGGCAGGAGCAAGAGGTAAAGTTTCATCGAGCACGGGTTCATTCAGTAGTACGTCGAGGTCTAGCGAGGCAGGAGCAACAGGTAAAGTTTGATCTAGCACGGGTTCGTTCAGCGGTACGTCAAGGTCTTGCGAGGCAGGAGCAACAGGTAAAGTTTCATCTAGCAGGGGCTCGTTCAGCAGTATGGCTATGTGTTCCTGCTCGGCCAGAGCATCAGACAATGTGAAGTCGTCATCTAAGCACGACAGAGCAGGTGAAGTACGTACATATTTATTAGGCGAAGGTAAATATTCAGAACCATCTGAAAAATCTGCTGGAAATAGTGATTGATCGGAATCAGGCTCATCACTACCATGTTCATCGATCTGGGCACGAGCCAAATTCACCAAATCTCTGGCACGTCCTCGGCTTCTATAATGTATACTATTTTCAGGAGTACTATTTTGACTTTTCTGCGCCAATGGTGGTCGTAGCCGAGCAGACTTTCTTGATCGCTTCATCTCAGTAAGGGCAGCAAACACCTGTGTTCACTGTGTGTAACAAACCTGGAACGAATCATAACATCGTTAGAATATAATATTATTATTCTCCATGTAATTACACTTTCAGAGTGAAAACAGAGGTCATTTTAATTGTTGATAAGCATTAGGTTGGTATACCTACTGAAATGGATAGCATACCTACTGCAATGTTTGCACAGAAATTGTTTCCACACGAAATTAGATTTTGTTTCGTGTGGAAACAATATCTATGAAACATTAAAAAAAAACCAAGTCAAGTGCGAGTCGGTCTCGTGCACCGAGGTTTTCGTAGGTATCACAAAAACCAAAAACGTTGAAAAACACGTTTCTTGTACGGGGAACCTTCATTTTTAACTTTTTCATTTTTAGGGTTCCGTACCCAAAGGGTAAAACGGGAACCCTATTACTAAGACATCGCTGTCCGTCTGTCTGTCGGTCTGTCTGTCTGTCCGTCTGTCACCAGGCTGTATCTCATGAACCGTGATAGTTAGATAGTTGAAATTTTCACAGATGATGTATTTCTGTTGCCGCTATAACAACAAATACTAAAAAACAGAGTAAAACAACAAACATGATCTTTTTGCCGTTTTTATAGATAGATAATGGTACGGAACCCTTCGTGCGTGAGTCCGACTCGCACTTGGCCGGTTTTTTTTTATTATTTTTTGGTATATCCCCCATAATAACCCATATTCTGTGAAAATTTCAACCGGCTACACGGTAATAGGTAGCCCGTTGAAATTTTCACAGAACATGTGTTATTTATTGTGGCCGATATAACAAATAATAAAAATAAGAAAAAGTAAAAAATCCCATACAAGAAACCAAAAAGTGTATGCGCGCCATCTACCGAAAACAGTATGAAGCAGCGCTGACCATGACATGGCGATACGGAACCCTCGGTGCGCGAGTTCGACTCGCACTTGGTCGATTTTATTTATTACATACATACATATACATATCACACGCCGTATCCCGACAATCGGGGAAAGCAGAGTAATCGGTGTTGTGCTGCAAAGACTTTGGAAAATTACAGCACAACTCCGACCACCACGTTTAGCCAAGTATTCGGACAAGAAAAATGTCAAGCGGCAATTAAGGCACGAAGACCCATCTGCTGCATGACTCGTTGGAAGGACCGTGCCAAGGTGAGAGGTGGCTAGCCTGTCGCCCTTTGGCACGGCATCTCGTCCTTATCCCTTAGTCGCCTTTTACGACATGCACGGGTAGAGATGCAGTGGGGCTATTCTATTAACGTACCGGCCCCACACGGTATTTATTACTTGCAAATTATTAGATTAAAATAAAACTTCGGTACTTATAAGAAAAAATCCCACTGCATTTCTCTCCTTGCATGTCGTAAAACGCGACTGAGGGATAAGGACAAGATGCCATGCATAAGGGCGACAGGATAGCCACCTCTCACCTTGGCGCGGTCTTTCCATCTAGTCATGCAGCAGGTGGGCCTTCGTGCCTTACTTGCTGCCTGATAGTTATCTAGTCCGAACACTTTGTGGTGGTCGGTGTTGTGTTGTAATTTGCCAGAGTACTTGCAGCACAGCACCGATTACTCTGCTTACCCCGATTGTCGGGATACGGCGTGTGGTGTGTGTAATTAAAACTTGTTGTACAGAACAAAAGCAAGTTACTTACCAATTATGACCCGTTTTCTTCTAATACAATCTCAATTTCAACACAATAATGTCTCAATATAATCTATTTAAACAATTTAACACTTCACAGAGCTCACAGGCATGTCGCACGCAAAGCGCGTTCCACAGATGACTGATAATATTATGGCAATGGCGCGATCTATTCACACGCAAGTGACCAAAATCACAAATCCTCTATGTGCATTTGTTCACATACTGTTTTTTCCAAACGGTCAAACCACATACGGGATTTGTCAAAATCGTTCCCCACAGAGATATCACAATGAGGATTTTACTAGCACATAGAGCTTGGAACAAGGAATAATTTTAAGCATAAAACAAAAAAACAAAAAAAATCACATAGCGGATTTGGCAGGCGCAGCGACGATATAAAAGTTGTCTTAGCGAATTTTACAAATTCATCCCGTAAGAGGGTTTGAATAGGGGATGGAAGTTTATATAGGCATCCAAAAGACATCAACGCTTCAAAACGTTCATGCGGTTTTCCATTTTGGAGTGGTACGGGGAAGGGGACGGGGAGCGTAGTGGAGGGTAGAGGGGAAACCTGATTTACCGCTGCCGAGGCCGCGGGCTAAAAAAGTTAGCTGCGGGCATAGGCTAGTTTTCAAATAAAATTATTGTTTGGTTTATTGGACTACATACAAAGGAAGTTATTATGTAATAGTACAGATTGAATTAAATAAAAATAATAATAAGAAGAAGAGCAAAAAGGATTAGAAATTATTTAACATATGAGAACAGTATATATGTACCTCATAGATCAAACACCTGCTCGTTGTACACTGTGGTACAGATTTATACGTAGTACATGTCTCGGTCGGCGAATCCATTAGGTGCAAGTAAACTGTTCGTGATGCAAACAAAACAAAATCTAAGTCCGGAGGAAGGAATAAATCTAAGCAAGTTCTCTAGCTAGCCGCTGTCGTACAGTGCTGCACACCTCCACTATACAGTACACGGAATGTTATATAGTCATATCAATAACATTCTGTACAACTTTCTGAAATCCGAAGTAATAATAGGGTGTATTTTAATCAACTGCTTTCCTTTTAGGGGGTTATTCAGTAGACTAAACTAAGCATCTTTTATTATAGAACTGTTGGAAATTAAACAAAAAAAATCCCTTTTCCAATGCATTTTGATGTTAAGTCTCACAATTCAATGTATTGGAAAAGTGAATGTGTTTTTAAATTGCGAATATTGTATGAATTTAAATATTTTTTAAGTAGGTATGTCAGTAGTCCTTATTTTTTCAAAAATTTTCAATCGAAAAAGAAACCCCTGGGTAATGGTTCAAACTCCTAAAAAACGAATTTTGAACAAAGTCGTTTCAGCGATTCGGTATACACACACGTTCAAGAATTTCGTGTGATAGCGACCTTTATTTTTTATAAATTTTCAATATCTTTAAAATTAACCCCAAGATAAAACGATAAGATTCTATGTTATTTTTATTTAACAAAGACTGTTTAGCGCTTCAAACGCAAAGTCAATCCTTTTTTTATTTTCAATAATTAAATATGTTTTTTTTTTATTATTGATTGTTTTAGATAGCTGAATAATCAATGCTTAAATATCTTTCATATACGTAGCAAATACATAACTGCAAAATTTATAAAAGACCTAGCTTACCCGAAATAACGTGAAACATTTTACTTACAACTTAACATCACCGCCGAGCCCATAGCAGAAAATCCACGACGAAGAAGCATAAGTAATAATATGTACAAGAAATTTAAATTCTTATTTAAATCCTAAATAATTTATACTGCATAAATAAATTGCAGGCAACCGCACGGGCTATGTCCGGAGGACGCCAATGAGGCTTTGCACCTTGCGTCGGACCATTAGAAAAGCGATAGAAGGGCGGGTCGCGGGCGCAGGCGAGGGGAAGTCCCGCCAACGGGCTAAGGACAGAATGCAAATAATCTACAAGAATCAAGAATGCGCATCTGTCGAGGGCTCGCAGTGATTCCGCTTGAGGCACTTTCCGACTCTCCCGATTTCTATAGTACTTTTACTCGATTTTGTCGGGACCTGGAGCTGCTGCGATCGCAATCTAAGTATTTACGTGCACGCCCTGACAGTTATCAGCCAAATCAATTACTTACTGGCGCATTAAAATTCAATTTTACTTGGCTGCTGTGTTTTATTAGCTGTTTTTCCTTATGTCTCTGCTTTCCCTTCCTCCCTCTTTTCCTATAGCTTTGCATTCGTTTGAACTTCATATTATTTAATAGTTATTTAATCTTTGTACGTATATCAAATTTTTATAAATAATAATTACTGTACAAATTTCTCGATCTACAATTCAGAATTATTGAAATATATTTTACACATCGGACATACAAAAATCAATATTTATTACTTCCAAACAATGCATTACATATTGTACTCATGCTTATACTCATGACATGAATACCGATGACGTAGATTACAGTCTCATGATTTACCAAAATAATAGTAGTAGTTTACTCGCGTAGCACCAACTACGCGTTGCGTAGGACTTAGAACGCGCGCTTTCGTAGACCCTCTACGAAATTCCGCTACCAATTCTGCGCTGCGCGCACAAACACAATTAATTGCCTTATATTTGGATACGTTTATTACTGTTCTATGTTCTATCCAGAAATATATGTTTTCTTTCAGTAGAACTTCGTTTTTATTGGCGTTTGGTACATAAACTATGAATATAGAAAGGAAGGTTAAACAAAATAATGAACTTAATCGCTCTGCTATGTTTAATTCGTAAAAGTTAAATATTAATTGTTAAATCGTGCATCATTTCATGTCGTCAAGTAGGTATATAGATACCTACTC
Organism: Adela reaumurella; assembly: GCA_009867175.2. Lineage (NCBI taxonomy): Eukaryota > Metazoa > Arthropoda > Insecta > Lepidoptera > Adelidae > Adela > Adela reaumurella. Next base: position 2,589 of record WYDE02057811.1, on the reverse strand, counting down.
TTCATACAATACGTTCATTTCTTGAAAGCAAAATACCTTCGTACACGCAATTACAAAAAAAAGTCACCCCGATAAAGCGAACCAAAAACGTACGCACTATCATTAAGCACACAAAATATGTTTTCCATTTACACAAACTCTGAGGCGATTATAATTTCTTATATGTTTAAGAAGTCTCGCCGGAGTAACACCTGCCGTATTTTCCCACGTGAAGTTCGGGCGTGCTCGGGGGAGATCGGGCGCGCTCGCGCCTGCTCGCGCGCATTCAGCATGCGGCGCACGCGCAGCGAGTTGACGTATTGAAGTGTGACAATCGCTAGCATTGTTCCACGTCGGACCTTCCATACCCCTGGCCGTACCCTTGGTCGTATACCGGACCTGACTTGTTGTCGATACGGCGTGATTGGCTTTATTGCACTGAGTTAATGCGATCTGTTTGAAATGAATATACATAAATCAGTTAGATAAATGTAAGGATATAATGATTAAAAAAGAATATAAATGAATATAATAAATAAAAGAGATCAGTTGTACTAAACTATGTTAATGTAGGGACACTTTTAATTTATGCAATTTTAATTACTAAAAGACGTGGTCTATAAACGGAATTTACATACGCGTGATGTGAATGTAGCCGAATAAATGTAACTGTACAGTTCCTCGTATCCATACACGGAAGCGCAAGGTCTAGCTCGATGCATGCGCGTACAAGCTGGTTCGTAGACGTCTCACTTTTACGGTAATAATTACCTGAAAACACACACAATGCAAACATACTTTTCAGGTCATAAATTTTTTCATGACATATTTAGGTATATGTATGTAAATTTTAGATTTTTTTTTATTTTTCCGTGCTTAGCTTGCACACCTCTATCCTTCGCAGCCATTTTATTCGCCCCACTTCTGGGTACAGGCCCCTCTCATTTATATGATATGAGAGGATTTAGGCATACACTTTCACGGTGACCAACCGGCTTGGAAGTGGGTTTAATCGCGATGTTTTCTTCCACAGGAGTGTGAGCAGGCATGTTAACACAAATTCTAAAGTTATAAATATTGCGCTTCCAGTGGGGTCGAACCCACACCTCCCGCTTGAGAGGCGTGCTCTTGCCCGCTCGGATAGTCAGACACTGAATCTGACATTCAGACTAACAGAAAAATTCATAAAACTTCGAAAAATTATTCAGCCCAGCCATGATTTGAACCTTGGTCTCCGGCTATAGGTTCTGGCGCGTTAAAAACCAACTTCGCTACCAGGATGACTGAACAACACATCGAAATTCATTAATGGTCTCATATAATTATTTAACGCGTATTAGTATACATATATTGTATAGCGAAGTGCAAGCTAAACACGGAAAAATAAAAAATCCAAAATTTTGTAAGAATTCAAAGGTTAATTTTTAGGTTTTGATGCTAAATACAAACTTTAGCGCCGACAACATACAGTTCATAGTTTACTGATATAAGCCAAAACCTGAGCGCGGGGATCTCGTTAAATAATTATATGAAACCATTCATGAATTTCGACGAGTTGTTCACTCAGCCTGGTAGCAAATTTCGTTAACGAGCCGGCAGCTATAGCTGGAGACCAAGGTTAAAATTCTGGCTTGGCTGAATAATTTCTTAAAGTTTTATGAATATATGACACATATTTATGTAAACTTATTTATATGGTTAAATTATAAATTAACAAGTTTCCATAAATGTGATTCTTGAATTTTTAGATGTTCACCTAACACTTTAAGCTACGAGTATTTTACAAATAATGACTATTCAAAATGTTTTCAATTGAAAGATATCTACTAACATTATTAAGAAGATCCCTATTACAGTGTTGCTTCACAGAGAAGAAGGGCGTAGCGTAGAATAGAATAGAATTTAGGAATGATGTCCGCAAGGTTTTTTAAATATTTATTTGTGAAATACTCTCTGTCTGATTAGGAAATCTAAAAAAAAGAATACTTGGATGGTTAATATTTTGAAAAGCAGCCCTGCTTCTCGTTAAGATCTGAAGAAGAAAATAATTTTTTTTCGAACTAAAATAAACGCATTAAAATAATCATAAAATATTCCAAATAGAAATTAATATGTAGTAATATTTATTCCTCTAATGTGTTATAGTCAAGAAATTTTTATTACTCAACCGACATCCATCGGATCCGACGAACAGTTTTTAGATAGGAATTTTTAAACTTTTTAAAGTATTGCCATTTCTGAACGCAACGGCCCCTAGTTGCCTGACCGACATATTCTTGATGCCAAAAAAAAGGAACACGACCAGCTTAATCATTTTCATAACAGAATCCCGGTTTTTTATTCACTGCTTTTTAGACTACAAGTATCGGCACAGCCAATACACAGTGTCGGTTCTTATTCTTCTTCATACGGAAAAAATAAGGAACACGACCAGCGTAATATTTTTCATGACAAAATAACGTATTTTTTTCACTGCCTCCCAGCGTATTTGTTTTCCTGACAAAATTTATTCACAAACATAACTCTAAAATACATTTAAGAGGGGGTTATAGGCCAGCATGCATCATGAGAAAAATTCCTAAAATTAGAAAAAGAGAAACTTAAACATAA
>WYDE02057701.1:0-12228 GCA_009867175.2 Adela reaumurella | reverse complement strand
GGCGCCATGCCAGCTATAAGGCGGGCGAAAAGGTCGTTGTCCAATTTATTAACACGCCTTTTGAAGATCCCCAGGTTTATTCGATACATTTATTTAGGTAAACAATCGTACTTTCGAATTACGGGTTGCGGAGTAGAATAGTTGGTTAGGGCACGCCTCTTACCCAAGAGGTCGTGAGTTCCATACCTGGGATGCGCACAATTTTTTCGGATTTTAACATCTCGGTTAGAATTTGTGTGCAAAATTACAATGCATCCAGGTGAGAAATTAGAAATGTCTTTTAAGTCAATGAATGAAAATATATTGTTCACGCTTCGATACGGCAGAAAACATAAAAAAGAAGAAAGGTGTAAGTTTGATTTTGGTAAACATACCTACTATTCAAGATATTTAAGTAAAAATTTGTAATCATATTATGCTGAAATTGTACAAGTGTGCATCCTTTTGAATGAATGAATTGAAACTCTATTGTTCACTTTTTCAGGAAATACATGAAATAGAAAGAAAGGGGGGCACCCGACAGAAGCAAAGCTTCAGAGGAAGGTGACGGATAACCGTTACGTTTTTTCACGTTGTACTCCTCGGGCATCGGAAAAAAAACTTCACTTTAAAAGAGGAAAGTGTAATTACCTCCTGTAATAACATCTCAGATAATGTGGGCTTACTAATTCAAGAGATTTTTCTAAAAATATGGGATCTCGCTTCTCTCAATAATTAGATGACTTTATGTTAAATTGATTATGTATACACCACCCTTGATCTGGCTGAACCTTTCAAAGTACACGAATCTTTTCTGACCCTCATAAAAATAAAATATTTTTACCCGTATACTTAGTTATCTGCCTTGCAATTTCATAGAAAAAGGTAGCAATTAGCATTGGGGTGTTTTGTATTTTTGACCAAAATATCTTTTGAAGTCTGAGTGATCTTGTCGTATCGATCTTATTATTACGAAGTAATTCTTTAGATAATTATGTAAAATTTCATGTACGGGTCAATGTATGGAGCAAATGCCCTATTAAGTAATTGGAACATACATGATTAACCATACTACTAATTAATTATACTTCAACATCATCACAAGCGTTTAACATTCCACTGCTGGACATACGAATCTCCGGTTATTTTTCACACCTCCCAGCATAAGGCAACAAAAATCAATGCTTTTACGCGACTCGCCTGATGTCGTCGTCCCACCTGGCGGATAGCATTTGTGACTGTTAAATGATAGGTATTGTGTTCGCAAGTGATACAGGTGGATGAAGAGATCGAATGGCGTTTGTGTTTTTTTACTATAAACCTTTGTCTATAGATATGTTGTATTATGATATGTATAGTTTCATTTCATTTAAATATAGTAAGTGCATTCTGAACGTGACTAACAACTTATAAGACTAATATAATTGTTCTCCGCCAACGTGCAGAGCCTAAGAACTTTTGGCACACAAAAATGTTTTTCGTCACACTAGTTAGTCGATCCAAAGACACGCATACTCCTAACCATTTGGCCTACTGACCAGTGCAAAGTGAACGGTATAAATAGTAGAACTTCAGTAATTGTCGGACATTACAGCAAAGTGTGTAGGGCGTAGCGCACAAGGGGTCTGCACCTCGATCAAACCCAACTAAGCTATTTGTGAAAGTTTTGAAAGGTCAGTTTCTAATGTGATTGTAGATGACAATTTTTTTAATGTTCGTCCTTGAGAAGGATCAATTCATTGATAGAGCAACATTACGATATAAGATCTGAGATAAATTGTGATTTTTTTTTATTTTTGTTTTTGTTAGAACCTTCTGAAATTCGAAAAAAAAATTAATAAATTTTTGAAGTTATTTTTCAACCAAATAATTTTTCATTGGTCCATAGAGGAATTTAGAGACGTAATTAATGAATAAAAAATTTACAAGAAAGCATAATGATTAATTAAAAAATTGTGACTAAAAAAACTATTATAAACGGAACTTCGCAAATGAAAAAAAGAACGTATTAGAACATTATCCGAATCTAAAGTTATAAATTGATTAAATTTACAAAAGGTCGTTATAGGTCTTATACCATTTAGAAAAAAACTAAAACGTACAATTGAAAAAAAATATTAGAAACTTATCTGAATCTTGGCTGAAATTTCTGGTCGGTTTTATGCAAAACTGAAACGAAAAACTAAAAAAAATATTTATTAAAAACGCGTATTGTCTCTTTAAAAAATGTATAAAAAAAATTTAAACTGAGACGTACAAATAAACACAAATATTCATTAGAAACTTTTCTAAATGTGACTGAAATTTGTGGTTGGTTTTATGCAAAATTGAAACATGCAACTTAAAAAATATTTATTCATTTTTTTGTAAATATTTTCTGGACAAATTGCTCTGCTTACAGCGATTATCGGGATAATAGCTTGAGGTTATGTATGTACTAATGGATTATACTACATACTATATTACTAACTATATGAAGATGGCATACTTAACCGGCGCACTTAGGCGTGTAAAACTACATTTAATCTAGAACACTGAGAAGAAACGTTACATCGGATCATTTCTTCTTTCTCTCTTTCTTCGTCAGTGTTCGCGTCGGCACTGCACCGGAATGATCATACGATTTCTTCGATATATCTTTGTGAAAGGAACTCATTTGTAAGACCTCAAAATAGTACGCTAAAAACCCTGTCCAATATTTCATTTTCAACAAATAAAAAATGCATTGGTTAAAAAATCTAATAATTCGTATATGAGACGAGTTTGCAAAGATACAGAAAATTACACGCGTTTAATTAGATATATCCTTACACGGTTGAAATGTAAAGTGTTAAAAATGTCTAAGTGGTTAATTATAAGATTGTGTTTCAGTTCGTCTGTTGCCATCATGAGGACATTTAACACCATCACGATCTGTTTGGGTAAGTGAGACTATATTATTTTCCCGTCCTTATTTCGAATGTACATATTATAAAATATATATATTTAAAAATTTAAATTTATTTGTACTATATTTCGGTTGGAATTCAGGCGAAGAAAAAAACCTTGAAGAAAAGCTTTCCTTTCCGTACATAGGTGGTAGGTAGGTAACCCAGCTCTACCGATTGTTACGATATGGACGTCTAATCTCCACCTAGTTTATTCGAAGTTTAATTCATTTCAATTCCCAAAACCCCTTGAGGTTGAGGAGGTGCGCAGCCTTCGGTGCCGCTGATGATTTTGGCTTACACTTTCAAGATCATTCATGCAGGCTCGCTTCTCTCGCCCAGTCATGTGATTAGATTTACATTATGTTACTTTATTTTCCTTCAAAGCGACACCCCTGATGATTTTGGCATACACATTCCAGATAATTCATAAAAATATGCGGGCTCGCCTCGCTCGCCCAATAATGTAATTTTGTAAATTATGTTATTTTATTTTCCATCTAATTAGATTTACATTATGCTAGTTTATTTTCCTTCAAAGGTGACACCCCTGATGATTTTTTCATACACATTCGAGTAATTTATAAAAATTTAAGGGCTCACCTCACTCGCCCAATAATGTAATTAAGTGCATTATGTAATTTTATTTTCCTTCAAAGGCGACACCTCTGATGATTTTTGCACACACATTCGAGTAATTCATAAATATTGGTGGGCTCACCTCGCTCGCCCAATAATGTGATTAGATTTACATTATTTTATTATATTTTCCTTCAAAGGCGACATGCACCCCGGATGGTTTTGGTATACATTTTTGAGGTAATTCATAAAAGTTTGCGTCTAGTTAGATGTAAGCCCAGTCTTGCCGTAGCCGGCTTCGCGATGCTCCTCCAGTTCCACTAATTTACGCCTGGCGTTTACCTTTACCTTTAGCCAGGAGTTTCTTGCGAGTTCTTCTTGTAGGAAATTAAAATTTGGTGTTCAGCGAGCAATTGACATATAGAAGAACCTACGTAAATACCTAACGTAGAATATATGGACATTGGAAAATTTGCACCGAATTTTCTTGCCAGTTCTAATAGGAAGTTAAAAATAGTATTATGCATTGAGCTATCGTCATACAGAATGAACCTACAAAATTTCAGTTCGATCGGCCTAACCGTTTAGGAGGAATTGTGCGGACAAACAGACAGAAAAAGATTTCTGTCACTTGTCGATTACTTGTCTTCGCTTCACTCAACCTAAAATGTCGGAAGCTTTGAAGTAAAACGTGTTCTCTTTCGTGAAAATTAGACCACTGTTTAGGGGGCGCAACGACTAGATATGTGGCACAACTTTCAAATCTTGCCCTCTGCACTCATGACTATAGTACGTATGACGTTGCTGGTCTGTGTCACTTTCTTCATTATACAAGGAGATGTACGCCAGTCTTGTCTTATTAGGCTGCGCGATCCTTGCTAAGAACGTTGAAACTTTTTCAGTGAAGTTTCTTGTCAGTACTTGTAGGAAGTTGAAAACTGATGTGTGGTGGGCTATTGACACAGAAGTAATTTATAAAATTTCAGTCCAATCAGACTTAACATTTAGGTGAAATTTCCAGCGGAATTTCTTGCCAGATTTTCTATAGAAATGAAAAGTGGTATGTGGCGAGCAATTGACATATAGAATGAACCTACAACATTTCAGCCCGATCGGCCTAACCGTTTAGGAGGAGGGGCTCGGACAAACAAACAAACAGACATACACCATAAAATGTTTGATCCCAGTCGAGTAGTTCGCTTCGCTCAGCCAATAATGCCAATACATAAAAATATAAATTTTTGAGAGTGTGTATTCTTCTTTTGCAGCTATTTTATCGGCCAGCCACTGCTTCTCTCATTTACATTATATGAGAGGATTTTAGTCATACACTTCCACGGTGACCAACCGGCTTGGAAGTGTGTTTCCTCACGATGTTCTTTCATCGGAGTGTTAGCGGTCATTTAGCACAAATTCTAAAGTTATAAATATTGTGCCCCCAGTGGGTATCGAACCCGCAACCTCACTTGACAGTCGTGCTCTTGCCCGATCGGCCAATTTGACACGTGTGTGTGTATTAGTGTATTAGTATGATGGACTGATTGTGTAATACCGGAGTATATTATAGTAATCTATGGTAATACTATGGCCGTTATAAGAACAAGTAATACCTCTCTTGTGTTTTTGGTACGGAACCCTTCGTGTGCGAGTCCATCTCGCACTTGGCCGATTTATTCTTAATTTTTCATCTGATAACCCTATTTGTTTTAGCAATAGAAGGAAAAGGTTATCAGTAACTACTTCAACAAAATAATTTCACCAGTTTTCTAAAAAAAAAATTGTACATTATAAAATTTGAAGAGGAATTCCTTTCTAAAAAGATTTGAATGATCGCTTTTATTTCCTTTATTTGAGTATCTCGAAGTTTTATTTCATTTGCGTTACGAACATAAAACTCTATAGTCAAGGATCCAACAGATGATAAGACCAAGTTTTCTTTATGTATTTCTTTATTACATGTAAAATCTATTTGCAAAGGTAGGCAGGGAAAGGGGGTATTTTCCGGATAATAATAAAATTTAAAAGATTTTTAAGATTCGTTATGCCAGCCTTAAAAAATGATCTTTCAACGCGTCAAAACAATGTTTTCATCTAGACACCTTCGTTCTCAAACTATTAAAATTATTTATTTTCATACTTTAAATGTAGCTAAATTTAGCAATTTTAGTAAAACTGCGTGTATTTGGCGAGAAATAGGTAAGTAAAAAAACTGTTGCGTTTTCAGTAATAACTTGCTATGTTAAAATTAAATAATATGCTCCTCTGTTACGCTTCGTTATAAAATATATATTTTAGAATGATTATAATGCTTGAAAAAATATTAGTTTGCGCTCGAATTTCGACGCAATCTTCCACACAAAATAGTATGGCCCGCATGATCTGCAGTGTTCGTGTCGCGCGGATTCAAAACAGACGCATGCAGGAAAGGAATTGCACAAAATTTTCTTCGCATGGTAATATTTACGTTTTGAATAGATGTACCCAATTCCTTAGCCCTTATGGGTAGTAAACAAAGATGCGAGAAAAATAAGTTGGCAGCTATGTCATCAGTGGAGTGTACAATGAGATTAAAATAAAAATAGGACGGGACTAGCGCCATTTTGTGACGCTGAACTGTCAAACTAACTTCACGTTAGTAATTGTATACGGTGTGGAAAAAAAATTATTTTCCAAATCAAACATTTAAGAAAAACAGAATAATATTGTTTATTTCATTCTTTGCAGCCATTTTGTTCGACCCACTGAAGGGTGTAGGCATCTCTCATTTACATGATAAGAACAGGATTTAGTCATACACTTCCACGGTAACCAACCGTCTTGGAAGTGGGTATCCTCATGATGTTTTCCTTCACCGAAGTGTGAGCAGCATTTTTAGCACAAATTCTAAAGTTATAAATATTGTGCTCCCAGTGGGGATCGAACCCGCGCCTTCCCGCTTGAGAGGCGTGCTCTTTCCCGCTTGACTAATCTGACACAGAATAATTAATTTGAACTAAATATTCATTGTACGAACAATTCTAGAACTTAAAACTTGTTGATTTTAAGTGTGTAAGTATGAAAAGTTCAGTATTTTAATGAACTATTAAGAGAACTCATTGTTTTAGCTAAAAGTTATTTGAAAAAGTGAAAGATATCATATTCGATTGTGTCTTGGTCTTGATGACCAATGACCAACAACAAAAGGAGAAGTAAAAGACCTGGAATTGACATTTCTTGCGGAAATATGAAATTGAAAATATATATAATTCTTCCCGTGTAAACCCTCGAGGACGTGCAGACCGTACTTTTCCGCGCGGATTCGAGTGAAGTTAGTCAACAGCCAATCCTATTCTTATAGTAATCGTATAGTACCTACACGCTTAAGTAATACTCAAACTATTTTTCAATTCAAACACGAAGGCCAAATCTACAATTTGGTGTTTATGGTTAGTGTGGGCTATTATTCTAGTTTGTTATGACTTAGCTCTCAGTTTGGTCTATAGAACAACTAATGCAAGGTCCTTTCATTTTATTTTAATGAAATATAAATTAATACTAACTTAATTTTTTTTATACTTTCATGTAAATTATGTACTTAAATTATGTTTTATATTAGCTAACACTAATCGAACTACTTTTGATTTAGCAAATGGAAACGTTACCATCGACATCGGTAACGTCGGCCCTTCCCGCAATTTATTCGAGCATTCCCTTATTTTGACATTATAGGTGGGTAGATATCGACCAGCCATTTATTTTAATACAATAACATGATTTTCATACTAACGCGGTCGTTAATGAAAACTTCCGGTTCTTCTCGCGGCGAATTTATCGGATTGTTCCGACGTTTCGAACAGAGCGTTCTGTCCATGGTCACGGAGACGTCCGCTCGCTACGTTCGTCAATTTCGTTCGAAACGTCGGAACAATCCGATTAATTCGCCGCGAGAAGAGCCGGACGTTTTAAATTAATGTTTTTAATAAGTTTGCTTTAAAAATATTTCGTTTAAAAATCCGATAAAATATAATTTATTATAATTGGGTAAGCTATTAGGGGTTGTTTCAAAATTCTGAAAAAAATTACAGTATAGCTCTACTAAACCTTTTGTGTATGACTAAATCCTCTCATATCATGTAAATGAGAGAGGCCTGTACCCAGCAGTGGGGCGAATAAAATGGCTGCATAGGAAAGCTCTATACGGGTGCAGTTAGTGTAGAAAATTTTGCATTTTGATCAAAAAGTTACAGGTAAATTTTGAGAAAAATCTAGATAAAATCTTATACAGGGCAAAAATTTTAATTTTGTATTAAATGTTTTAAAGAGTATAATTGGGACAGAAGTAAGCAATATGGTCGAGATGCCAACGCTCTGATTTCAAAATACATGAAAATGCTGACACATCGACGGCAGGACTATTGGCATTTTTATTTGTCTCATCCGGGATTCTCGGCATTTTTATTTGTCTCATCCGGGACTCTCGGCATTTTTACCCGACTGCCGAAGGAGGGCAATGTTTTTATTTGTCTCATCCGACAGATTAACCGGAGCACGGGCATTGCCTAGTCCGATAGTTTAATTATGCGCACCAGAGACAATTTTACACCATCGCCTACTTTAATATTACTGTGCATATTACTGTACTGTGCATTTATTCGGTTTTATATTGATTTTGTTATTCCATCACCGTCCGTCCTCCCCCTGTGTTGAAATAATCTGAGCACACTCTCTCAACCCTTTTCACCAACTTTTCTACTTCTTTCAACCCATTTATTCGACAATGTGCCTTACTCTCAAAGATACACCGCATATTCGTCTCTACGACCGCAACTCTACAATAATAAATAAAGTGATATTTTATTGACAAAGAAATTTTTCTCAATTTCCGTTGATTTAGTTAGAATCGACTGTCTTGTGAGTCAATCCTACTTCGTTTTTTTACAGATCGATGAAAAAATATCAGATTCGTAAATATTATATATTCGTCTACATGTAACGATAACATTTTGAAAACTTCCGGCTCTTCTCGCGGAGAATTTATCAGATTGTTCCGACGTTTCGAACAGAGCGTCCTGTTCATGGACATGTAGATGTCTGTCCACTACGTACTCTAAACGTACTCATATGTTTGCCGCGCTCGTAGCGAGCAGACGTCTCCGTGACCATAAACACGCTGTTTTCGAAAAGTCGGAACAATCCGATAAATTCGCCGCGAGAAGAGCCGGAAGTTTTTAAAAATATTGTTTAATACCGCGGTAGTTTGAAAAGTGTTGTAAGAAAAGGATAAGTTGACGGTACCCACCTGCTACCTACCTAAAGGTTATTTGACCTGCCATAATGGGCTTCCGAAAGAAAAGGTTACTATTAACCCAATAATAAATAAAAATACGCTCTCTGCCAAAGTCCGAATAATTCAAAAATCAAAAACCGTTAGGTGTTTGTTTTTCCGCACAACTCCTCCTAAATGGTTCAGCCGCTGGTTCAGGGCTAAAATTTTGTAGGTTCATTCTATATGTCAATAGCTCTCCACATACCAATTTTCAATTTCCTAAAAGATCTGGCAAGAAACTTCGCTGAAAATATTTCAACACCCATCCTGAGTATCGCGAAGCCTATTACGACAAGACCGGCGTACATCTACCTTGTTACATAGATCACGAAGCTTATTAGTATCGGAAACAGTGATAAATTGTCTTCTTCCGTCTCGCACGACCGAAGAGAGGTGTTCCAATGCCCGTCAAAGTACTGAATGTATCAAGCGTAGCGCGCACAGCACGAAAACATTCGTGTCCAACAGTTCCTCCTTGCGGTGCACCGGACCTGCGCCGCCGCCGTACGGCACATTTCCTACACAATTATCTAATGTCCATCAGACATGCGGTCCACATTTTATTCAAACCGGCGATCGTTCATACGTAATCACCTGTGTTTTTTCACTAATTAAGTTCTTATGTTGGGTTTTACATACTCAAATGTTTTAGTATTATCATGAGAAGGAATTAGGTAAATCGCTAGAAACGATTTTATTCTAAATTTTACTGATTAAACGGCTCATTGACCGATGCATCTCGGAACGGAATGTATGCGGCGACATCGGAATGTGCCGCTAGAACAGACAAAGACTCACAAATGTGCATAAATGTGTGATGTCGATGTACGAGTCCTTAAAAAAGGAGCGTGAAGGAGCCTGACAGGCCGGCATGGCATTCGCAACCCCCGCTAAAAACCGAATGTCCATGCATCTGTCTATACTTACCCGTGTTTGAAATAGAGCTTGTATCTGTTCGACGTTTCGGAACCACAAACCACACCGTTTGGGTTCCGTTCATCACGTCCCGTGTGGTTTCGAAATTATGTCGAAAGGACAAACGGACGTACGAGCGGACACGTGCACACATCATTCTATATGGCCCGTCCTACGTTACTACGGAAGGGCCATAAAACTTAGGACATAATCGAGTACCTACATACGTATGTATGACGTGGTAGTAACTCAGCCGAAGAACCTACTAAATATAAACATGGAAAACAATGAGAAAGAAAACCTCCAGGGGCCGCATCGCGAAACTAGGCGTTTTGAGAGTTCGAAACAATTTCTTTCTACAGATTAAGTGGAACGTAGTAAACGAAATTACACAGAAAATTAAAGTCATGGATTTCATGTATAATACAGTATTTTTTTCATACTTTATATAATTTACTTTCTGTGCAATACCCACTCAAATCAGAACCTTTTTAGAAATCCCGGTGAAAAGGTTGATTGGTGAAGGTTATTGGCCTCTTTCCTACCTAGCCTACGATTCCCCGAAACCATCAAATCTTTCAGCCCACAAGTGCGTGACGTACGCTAGAAGGTCTCCAGTCGACCTTTGCTTCCGGAATCCGTACTGCTTGTTGTCGAGAAGTTTAGAGTTTTCTAGGTACGACAGGAGCGCTGAGTTGATAATAGGCTCCATAGGTAACCTTACCCAAGAGTCAGGTTATCCCGATAGTTCGATGGGTTCGCTAGGGCCCCCTTCTTGGGGACCGGCTTGACCCAGACTCTTCCAGCAGGAAGGCATTGAACCGGTGGAATAAACGCCCTTCAAAATATCTAACCCGCGCAGTGTTTTATAGACGACTCTTGGATGTAATTTACTATTTGCCATCTTACGCCCGCAGTGGGGTAACGAAGGTGGGATGGCATGGTGCCCAGTTCGTCCATGTTTCAGTTGGATGCGAAAAGGCGTGCAAAAACATTTGACATTTCTTTCGCGAGTATAGCGAGCGAGCCATCCGGACGTTCCAGCGGGGGCGTATCAGGACGGCTGAAATTTCCGCCCAATTGATTTGACGAGAGACCAGAAGGCGCAGCTACCCGAGGGGCTACTTGCAAGTTTCTCGTCAGTTCCACGGTCTTGCCTGTACTTGGCCAAGTTTTTCTTTCGTTTGCAGGACCTAACAGCGACGTTTAGCTCTCGCCTGTTCTCGATAGACCTGTTCTGCATTCTCTATAAGCCTGGTTATTACCGTCAGAAGCAAACCTGCATTAACGATCGAACCAAGGTTTATGGCGGCCGCCGATGGGAACGGCACAGGTAGGGATGAAGAAACTCATGCCCTGGGTGATCACATCGACGACCGATTGTACACAGAAGGATGGGTCTAGAGAAGAGAAGCAAACATCTTGTCAAGGGTATGCTCCCAGGAAGAAACGGAAGTTATCCCATTGTGCTGACCGGTAGTGCCAAACTGCCCGCGTACCTACTACTTTCTCTTTTCTTGCGCGAAGTGTACAGTTGGAACAGATGAGCGTACAAGGCAATGGTCGGAGTTTCCGAGGGGAGCCTCGACCATTCACCCTGTAACCATTTGGTTCGGTGGTCAGCACAAGGTCCAACAGACTAGGCATATGGGCGGGGTTTTCCAGTATCCGAGTAGTTCCGGACACCAACTGCGTCAGCCCATGCGCAATGGGCTTCCCTGCCGGCATGGTCAGTGACGAGGGAGCCTAACCAATCTGTGTGTTTGGCATTGAAATCACCCAGCATCACTAGCTCAGCCTCAGGTAGTCTAATCCTGGCTGAGAATGACGAACGTTATAGGACCTAAAAGTTAATAGGTAAGTACCTATAGAAGCGCATGAATAACGCGTGACGTCACCGTTGCTGTAGAGTCCAATCGTCCATACACAACTTACGACATTACGTACGCTACTTCTGCTCTAGGTAGACATCCTAAAGATACTAAATAGGAAGATGAACAATCACGGATACCTAAAGGTTACCTACATTACATATTTCTAGTAGAAATGATGCAGAAAGGTTAGCTACGTATTAAAATGAAATGATAATATACTTTATTGCACAATAATTCACAAAATGCGGACTTAAAGCCTAAAGGCATTCTCTACCAGTCATACCTGGGATTGTCGGTAAGGTAGATGTGTAGTGCATACTAAATTAAAGAACATACACAATATCACTCACGCTGAATCCCGACAATCGGGGTAAGCAGAGCAATCGGTGTTGTGCTACAAGAACTCTGGTCAATTACAGCACAACACCGACCACCACATTTCGCAAGGTATTCGGACAAGATATCAAGCGTATGTAATGCACCAAGACCCACTTACTGCATGACTTGGTAGAATTACCGTGCCAAGGTGAGAGGTGGCGAGCCTGTCGCCCTTTAGCGTGGCATCTTATCCTTATCCCTTAGCCGCCTTTATATGAATTAAAGTAATTAATTGAAAAGGTAAAGTTAAAAAAAAAACATAAGATAATAT
>WYDE02057700.1:0-18371 GCA_009867175.2 Adela reaumurella | reverse complement strand
CCCATGCATGTCGTAAAAGGCGACTAAGGGATAAGGACAAGATGCCGTGCTAAAAGGCGACAGGCTCGCCACCTCTCGCCTTGACACGGTGCTTCTACCAAGTCATGCAGTAGGTGGGTATTCGTGCCTTACATGCTGCTTGATCTCTTGTCCGAATACCTTGCGAAATGTGGTGGTCGGTGTTGTGCTGCAATTTACAGGAGTTTTTATAGTACAACACCAACTGGTCTGCTTACCCCGATTCTCGGGATTCAGCGTGAGTGATATGTATGTATGTATGTAAATTTAAAACCTGTGTTTAATAATACTGTATGTTCTCAAAGTAGTGTCCCTTTTCGTATTTGATAATCGTACAAAGCTCAAAGTCCGTACATGTCACATGCTTAAGCCGTTAGAAATATGTCACAAAACCGCAACTTCGCCTGAGTTGAACTAAGTCAGTTAATCCATCAACATACTCGCAATTCTGTCTCCACTAACTACGCCGCCCTAACTCTACTTCCGGGGCCGCCCAACTGTTGTCCGCCCGCCCAAACGTTGTACGTCTGTCGAGCGAGATATTCGATAAATAATATTGATAAAGTATTATGTCAATTGTTTACTTTATTTTGTTCTCCGCTCAGTATTTGTATGTATCGTCTGAGGAAGTATTCCAGTACTAATATACTCGTACAGATACAAAAGCAAACGTTATCCTAATGGTAAAGCAGAAAATCTGTAAGTACTCGTATTTAACAGACTATGTACATACATATATGTATGCGCCATCGGGATTTTATGTTCGCTTAAAAGTCGAGAAGGGCTCAATCAATTCAAATGGGGGTTTTCACTGACGCATGCTCTAACACATGAGAATGGGTTATAAGATATTTACCATCGCGAAAGTCCTTTGGGGGGTAGGAGCAGTAAGTAAATATGTTGCCGGCGGATGTACTGGTCAGCAAATTAAATGTTAAGTTTTTATTTTTTAAACGGCTGGCAATTATTATTACACAATTTAACTGTTTGGTTTAGGTTTTGAAATTTTAACTAAACAGTTTTCCACGAACAAAAGTTGTAAAATGAAGTCGAGTTAAATTTAAAAGTTCCGTGTGGTGCCGGTACTGTACCGTGTGGGGCCGGTACTTAAAAGAATAATCCCACTGCATCTTTTCCCATGCATATCGTAAAAGGCGATTAAGGGATAAGGACAATATGTCGTGCTAAAGGACTACAGGCTCGCCACCTCTCACCTTGGCACGGTACTTTTACCAAGTCATGC
This sequence comes from Adela reaumurella, assembly GCA_009867175.2. Lineage (NCBI taxonomy): Eukaryota > Metazoa > Arthropoda > Insecta > Lepidoptera > Adelidae > Adela > Adela reaumurella. The sequence continues at coordinate 17,110 of WYDE02057700.1, read as the reverse complement.
AGTAGGTGGGTCTTAGTGCCTTACATGCTGCTTGATGTCTTGTCCGTACATCTTGCGAAATGTGGTAGTCAGTTGGTGTTGTGTTGTAATTTACCCGAGTTTTTGCAGTACAACACTGACTGCTCTGCTTACCCCGATTGTCGGGATTCAGGGTGAATTATATGTATACCTATGTGTGTAAGGAATCTCATTTATTTCAGCTCGATTATTTTTTCTTCAGCTCTTTAATTTCTGTATACATGAGCATAGTTAAAATACACGTACATATATTAAATTTACACAGCCTAGCACTTTGAAAATATTAACGGCCTCATAAATATGCGAGTACGGCTAGCCGAGAAGGTTTCACGTCTACCAATAAACTGGCGTGAGGGTTGGGGTTGGGGTTGAAGAAACTATAAACAAGTGACAACGTCATCGTCGCGTGCGGCTAAGAGGTTGTAAAGAGCGACTGCGACACCGGAAATCCGGCTGCAAATAACTTACACGTTTCCTGTATGGCACCGGAACCTTACAGATCATAAATATTACCCTTTACATAAATAAAGCTAGCAAGGAAAGTGATGCGTGCTAGCATCATTAAAGCCATATTTTTTATTATTTTCGGAGGCAGATATTTCACTTTATTGAATTTCTTTTTTATACAAAGGCCGTAAGGCCAAGCTTACTCTCTCCCTAACCCCATCTCTCTCTGTCGTTCAAATTGGAAGAAAAATCTCTTTAGCCGGTCTCAAAACGCCGCCTCTATATTAGGTAGTAAGGAACGATAGATAGTAAGATTTTGTTGGAATGTTTTTTTTTTTTCAAAAATGTCAAGAGACGCCCGTTGGTGGGGCACGGGGTGGGAGGGAGCAAGGCCGGGAGGTTGCGGGGAGAGAAGATGAGCGCCTTAGGCGTATTGAAATACAATGATCAAGTAAAAAAGGATTTTCTCTTCGACTACGTTTCCTGTTTAATGTCGCATAGTTTTAATTTGTATTTAAGCTTTATGATTTTATACATGCTTTAGTTCCATTTCAATTAAGAAGTTGGTCTTTATTAAAAATAAAACTTACTAACATAACTTACTAAAATAAAATGGTTTGAAAAATGTTCAATATTTAAATTTTCCTGTTGCGTTTATTTTTCAAGCCTTCGGCAGAAAGTGGCCACTGCTTAATGATAGTGATCGAGGAACGTCTACAACTGGAAGGAAGGGTAAAAGCCAAGACCCATCAAAACTTCTCATAAATCAACTTCGCATTAAGTTAGACGGCGACAGAAAGGCCGCTGCCTCGGGGCTTAGCGGTACCAAAGTTCTGTTTTCTCTTGGCCTTTGATTTTAAGAACTTACCTACACGCGAATCAATGGATTTAAATTTATTGATTGCTTTTAGTTTTAAATGGAATTAACGACGACCAGAAACTCACCATTTTGAAAATTAATACTCCACACTTGCTATTCAATTACACTGCGACAGCCGCCTTATTTTAATTCTATATTTAAACAAAATTTAAAAGCAGAGATCTCTTTAAATTATTTCTTTACAGGAGACGTCTATTATCCTTGATTATATTAAGGTCACCCACCTCCGTAATCCCCGAGTCTTGTTCGACGGAGTCTAACTCAGGTTGCTTACTCTTGTCTCCCGGTTTACTTTAAATCACGATGGACCCTCGGGATATGGCCAGGGGCTGCGCGGGGGTTGGGGCCGTGGAGCAGCGGCGGAAGCCAGGGGGTGGAGGGGGGAGACTCTATCAGGCGCCTTCATTATCGCTGACCTCAAAAGTGGTGGGTGGTAAGAAACGTCAACAACATTTATTTAGGTAAACAATCCCGTCCAAGCGAGAGAGTATTACTTAGTGAAATTTTGAGGTTACGCAGTCTGTTAACATAGTTTTTGACATTGACTTGACTGTATTTTCTTCGTAGGTAATTCCTACTTTGTCATCTACTTGTCTTTAGTAAATTATAACGTATGCGCAAGTAAGTCCATCCTTTGTTTTATTAGTTCCAAAAATGAAACTAAATATTATGTACGATGGATTATATAAGTGCTTATTATTATTTTTACTTGACCATATTAACGGGGAAACTGGAGGTTTTATTATGTTAAAAGGGAAGTTATGTACGTACGTTGTAGATAACATCTTACACAGTCTAACACTTTGAAATTATTGTAATTATAGCAAATTCCATGTGCGCATCATTGCTGATATCGTTTGCAGTGTTTGTACCTAGCACATCTATTCGACATACATAGATAATGTTGCCTTCGCTTCAATAAAACTGAAATTTAGATATATTTAGACTATTAGAAGTAAATTTCTTTTAGCCAAGCTTATGTACATAATAAGAAAAATACATTTGTTAAGACTTTTACCGCAATTCGACATATTTATGTATTTTTCGGTTAGGCGGTATATCTAGTCGACCAAAGTAAGTCTACTAGCTATACCGACTATCCGAAAAATACATAAATATAATAAAAAAAATCAAGAACCAATAGTAAATTATCTCATTTTAGTTATTTTATTTATAAAAACCAATAATAAATTATTTCATTTTTTTTAAGTACACATTTTAGAATAATATTAGATCAGTAGAAAGAGATATGTAAATAACCTAAAAAACTAACCAATTTCGTAATTATCAGATATCCCATTCTTGGACAGGAAAGACCTATGATAGATTGGTGATGAATGAAGTCAGTTTCTCTTTTTTTATTCGCAACCATCGAATACATCCATTCCTGCATTAATACTGAATAAAGCCAATTCCAAACATTTCGAATTTCTACTGGTCTTAAAACTTTGTATTGTCACATAATTATACGAAGGAGTAGAAAAAAAATAAAGTAAACAAAATCACTTTTTGGTTGATTTTCCTTGCTTAGCATGCAAGTAGCTTACTGAATCTTAATCAAAAAAATACGGAAAACAAATAAATAAAAACGTCCGAACCGGGATTTGAACACCGGAACCTGTGGCTTTAGCTGCCACTCGAACGCTCAGAAGATCCAGATGAATACGGTAACAAATTGAAGAGACCATGCCACTTCCCGGGTGGCGAAGTAGGCATATCAGTGGCAGCTAAAGCCAAAGGTCCCGGATTAAAATTCCGGTTTCGTCATTTTTCTTTATTTGTTTTCCGTATTTTTCTGATTAGATTAACAAAATTACCACGAAAAATGCATTTTAACAATTAATTTCTTATTTTTCACTTATTTCCTTATATGGTTATGGCCATTTGCGACCTTAAGGAATTTTTTTTTTACCCCTTTTAATTTATTATACAATAATTTCATATTGGAAATGGGTACCGTTTACTTTCCATGGGCGTATAACTATTAAACACGTTTAAAAATCACGTCAAAAATTGGCTGTGCTCACTAGCTAAATTATAACTTAGGTACTGACTAGACGAACTATAATGAATATATTCAGGAAGATATTAACGTAGATCCAATAACTGAAATTAAAGTTCCTCTACCTCCTTCGGGGTACTGAAATCAAAATTCCACCGCCAAGAGGGTGATGTTTCCTCAAGGTGTTTCGTTCACCGCGGTATTTTTGAGTACCTGCAAAATATTTTAAGCAAGATTTTAAAATCTTTATATACTTTGTCATACTAAGTATCGAACTCATGACGTCGCCAATAGGAGACGTGTGCTCAACACAAACCCTTTCAGCAATGAAATTGGAATAAATAAAAAAAAAGATAATTAATGCGCTTAGGACATATCATGACTTAGGGAAAAATAGTTTAAAAAATGTGACCTTACTGGTTTGATTAGAATTTATATCGCACGGTCGTGTGCGTCCGGTGGTGTGCCATAAATATAGAAAAATATGAAATTGTTCTAAATGCAATAAAACACTATTTGATTAGTGGACTCTGCAGGTAACTCATAAAAATTTACCTCAACCTCGACCTCCTTCACGCAGTTTATAAATTTACAAACACTTTTTGAAGGTATTTTTGATTAATCATCAATTTTTTTCTTAGAAAAAATTTCTATTCACTGAATTTACAATTCACTTCTTCCATCAAATCAGCCAACAAATCATCATCCAGGAGTACTTCTGCAATAATTAAAGATAAAGTGTCAAAGGATTTGATATACTTCGAAAAAATTTTGGTCCATACATGCACCATAAATTCTCCATGCAAATTCAGTACATTTTTTTAGTACGAAAGCACACGATAGTGCGTTCAAACTTTTCTCAGCAGAAAAAGTCACCTTAAGTATCTTGTCTGGTAAAAATAACACTTGGACTGCAAAATAGAACATATATTTTAGGGATTCTAGCAATAATAAAAAAAAATATGCAACTTTAAATATTTTTCGTGAATACGTATTTCGCCCACAGTCGACAGAAAAATATGGCGTCCAACAGTGTTTTTTAAAACATGGTTCAACGCGAAAAATTAACGAAATGAATGTTTGAAGCGAATGTGAGTGGAATAGTCGGGAAGGGTCGCCATAGACACACGTATCTAGAATTGCCCTACTACCGGCGTAATATCACTCGAGTGAGTGAAGAGGTATCAGTCAATCGTAAGTGTTAACATACTCGAGATCACTCGACACGGCCAGTCTGATTGGTTTAAATCGTGGCGATGTCTCTTCACTCGCTCATGTGGTAATACCACGGTAGACCCCCAGATCGAGCTAGAAAAGGGGCAAGTGCGCAGTACCCGTCACGTATGAATGAATGTATGAAGAAAATTCGGAGAGTGCAAGAAGCGGCAGAGGTGTGTGGCGGCAGCGCGGTAGAGGATCGTGGCACGTGGTGATCCGTTGTCTCTGCCTATCCCGCTAGGATACAGGCGTGACGCTGTGTATGCAGTCCGATTCTTCTTTTCTTCTTTGCAGCAATTTTATTCGCTCCACTGCTGGGTACCGGCCGGATATGAGAGAGCATATTAGAAGATTCACAATTGGAGATTCAACCGGCTTGGAAGAGGGTTGCAGTCCGATTCATGTATCTACCGTTTATCTTGTTATTTTGTTATTATGTGTACCAAATACGCAATTTTTTTAAATAAATTATTTGTATTTGTGTTTTGCATTTGATTACGTACTGGAGAGGAGACTTTTACGCAATTTTTTTTATGCAACGTGAATGCACGATCGTTGCTGAAAGGGCTAGATTACACCTTCACTTCGAATACCTTGGAAGGTTGTATGGTATATAGCTTCTAAATAGCCAGCAGAAATCAACGGCGGGCGTCGACATGTGTTGACTCAGGAATTGCTGCATTTGAATAACTAGAAGTTTTAATCGAGGCAAAAAGCCGAGCGGATTTAATGCAGATCCGGAGCGCCACCATGCGTTCAAGCCACGTAATTCTAACTTTATATATTATGTGAAAGCGATATTGTGAAGGGCTCGCTGCATTAATTGTATTAATATTCTTTCACTGAGAAATATGTATATGTATATATATATATATATTTAAGAGCTTAAAGCATCATGATGAACACATGATAATACTTTTCGTCGTGACCACGCCCACGATTTCTTTGATTGCTTAAAATCATGACGTAATATTGTTCTCATTGATACTGACGTCATATTGTCTGTGCTGTGATGGCACTTAGGTACTGAAGTTACTTGCTGATATTATTTCTCTGAACTTTGTCTACGTAAAACAGGACACGCGATTCGTATTATTTTCAGTAGTACACACGTGTATTTTCAAGACGCTACAGTGGAAAGAGACAAAATTCCGAAGTCCCTCTTACTCTATCGGTCGACGTCAATATGACAGAAAGAGATCTGGAATTTGTCTTTATTTCTGGTGTATCGCTTTCAGACGATAGTACTTTACATATTACGCGATTTAATGAAGGATTGTTTGTAATAATGGAACTAAGTAAATAAAATAATTTGTTCAGGCTTCAACGGATTCAGACAAATATATTAAGAAACTAGCTTTTGCCCGCGTGTCCGCTCACGGTAAATCACCCTTAGCCACCAACCCTCGACTCCGCCTATCCCTACCCTAACCTACCCCTACATCTACTCCTAACCCCTTCCCCTACCCGTACCTCCGCCCCTACCACTCTACATGTAACCAGTACATACACCTATGGTTAACAGGATATTTTACCCAACCCTTTAAAAAACAATGGTGCGTTGAGCATTTTTATCGGTATATTCTTTGGCCTGCGGCTCCCTCGTGTTAAATCCCCCTTCCCCGTCACTACAATCCGCCCACTCCCACCCCCATTATCCCCCCATTCCGTATCCCTTACCAATTCCAAAAAGGAAGTCCGCATGAAAGATTTGACGCGTCGATGTATTTCTGATTGCCATATAAATTTTCATCCAATATTTTACACCGTTAGGGGATGAATTTACAAAACAAAATATTTATAATGAAAGAAGACGATTCACCAGTTTCCATATATCTAACTTTAAAAATGATGAATGTCCATAAAAACTTTCATTCCCTATTTAACCCTCTTAGTGGATAAATTTTCATCAATCCTTTCTTAGTGCTCACTATGTTACAAAAAGAGCTCATTTGCAAAATTTCATGTTTCTAGATGCATAACGAAACTGGATTTTAAAGTAAATATACCAATGAACTATACCTCTAATGTTGGTGTTAAGATTATATCTCGCCTTCATTATTTCCACCACCTGTCCACGTTCGAAGAAACCAGTCATTCTGTATGGAAGCAACACCTTAACGTTAACGGAACTGGGTTTTATGCAGCCTGTAATAAGAATATGTCTTCTGTATTTGAGCCATACCTTTGGGGCTATAACAAGTTGTGCGTGTAGCGTAGGCGTTAGCGTAAGTGTGTAACGCGAGGTTTTTATATGCAAAACGGAGGAGCGCCACCGGCGGGTACGTTGCGAACTACAGCGCTGCCATACAAGTACAACGTTACACTAAACGTAATACGTTGCACGCACAACTTGTTATAGCCCCACTTAGCGTAAATGGAAATTAATTTTTAATAAGCTGTCGCGTGTCCCATATAGCGAAAAGTGTGTGTTTTAAGTGTATGTTTCATCCGAATACTCGCTGCGTGTCCATGCTCGAAAAAAAACTGTAATTTTATCATAGCGTAACAAGAAATGAGTTTTAAGATGCCTATTCTGTGTCCCATAAAGCTAAAATTACGTGTTCTAAAATTTGTAACCAGAACTGGATTACACGTAGCTCGAAACATGAATATGTCTTCCGAATGGAAGTCATATTACTAAATGCACAAGTTCTTAGTATTTATACTACCCACTTCTTCGCACGTGCTCACGCTCGATAACACCTGTCGTTTTCTATGGGAACCACATCTTAACGTACCCGGAGCTAAATTTTAAGTAGCTTAATATGTGAGCTGTGGTAAGTAAATGTGCATGTACTAAGTTTCTATCTCGTCTACGTCCTCACTACGTGTGCAAGGTAGAAAAAAACATGTCAATGTTTATGGGAGCCACATCTTAGCGTAACCGGAACTGGACCTTATGTAGGTTATCCTATGTCCCGTATAGCTAAATGTGCGTGTACAAAGTTTCATCGAAATTGGAAGCTCGGTTCAAGAGTGGCCAGAAAAAACATATAAATTTTTGTGGAAGCCACGTCTTAGTGGAACTGACACTGGACCTTATATAGCTTATCCTGTGTCCTGTATATCCAAATGGGCAGCTAGGTTTAAGAGACTAAAAAAACCTGACAATTTATATGGGAACCACATCTTAGCATACCTGGAACTGGATATTACGTAACCTACAATGTGAACTTTATAAGTAAATGGGCGTGTACTAAGTTTCTAAGTGTCCTAGCTAGAAAAAAAAACTAGTATTTTTTTATAGGAGCCACATATTAGCGTAACTGGAACTGAATCTTATGTAGCCTATCGTGTGTCACGTATAGCAAAATGTGCGTGTACTAAGTTTAATCGAAATTTGCTCGGTTTAATATGAGCCCGAAAAAATATGTCAAGTTGTATTAGAGACACCTCTTAGCGTAACAAAACTGGACCTTATGTAGCCTATCGTGTGTCCTTTATAGCTGAATGAGCGTGTACCAAGTTTTATCGAAATTGGCAGCTCGGTTTAAAAGAGGCCCGAAAAAAAGCATGTCGATTTTTCTGGGAGCCACATCTTAGCATAACCGGAACTGGACATTATGTAGCCCATCCTATGTCCCATACAGCTAAATGTTCATATATCAAGTTTAATCGAAATTGGAAGATTTGTTTAAGAAAAGCTCGAAAAATACATGTCAATTTGTAAGAGGGCCACGCGTTAGCGTAACCGGAATATTATTATTGTATTTTATTTGTACGTATGTATTTTTATTATATTCCTTATTATTTATTTTTCGATTAGGTGTTATTATATTATGTACGATATTTTATATTTAGTTTAGTTTTGTTTGCAGCAGTAGGTACATAGTGTTCAAAAGTGAAACTATTAGTGGCTCAATAGATCTTAAGATAAATTATTATCCTAAGTTTAGGAATTCTAAATGTAAGAAATGTAAGTTTCCATTATATATAAATAAAAAATAAATAAAAAATAGGTACATAAATAAAACAAGAACAGTAGATGTATCTTCACCACAGCACATGCTAGGCCACGCGGCTTAGGTATAGAAATTCTATCTACATACAACGAACATTGATCTACGAATATGTAATAAAATAAAGAAAGTGACTTACTTACACGATCATATGGTAGAGCACGGCCTTGGCGCCCCGCGGCCTCTCCAGAAAGTTATAGATTTTGCTCTGCACGCGGCGGTAGCGCGCGTCGCGGCGCGTGGCGCGGTAGCTGAGCGGCTTACCCAGCAGCGACATCCGCGGCGCCGCCAGCCGGCCGCCAGCGCGCCCGCACTCACTGTAACAATAATAATTCAGACCTGAACCCCTCTCTGCAAGTTACACATCATGTCCTTCACGCTGCGACGCTCAGCCCCCGCAGCGTACCGGGGCCTCCGCGGGTCGGCCGCCATAATAATCTGTCCGTGATACTGATTGCACATGCCTTAGTCAACCTGAATTACGTAGTCAGTAAAAAGAAACGTCTATGTCAGATTCACTTCATTAAATCATCAAATTAATTAACATATTTAGCAGACATTCCAAAGTCAATCCTTAAAAATGTTTTTTTTTAATAATTAAAACACTTTTTTAAAATATAGTGGTAATGGTATGTATGGTATGGTGAATAAAGATTTGTTTGTATCAAGAATATGAATCAAAGTTGTTCGGAATACGAAATACTGCAATTATTTAAACAACCTGTATAGAATTACAAAAAGGAATAATATTCGCAGCCAGCTGGATACACGGTATATATATATCAACAATACGTCCGTGAACCCTTATTTTCTGTCCCACTTGTTCAGCAAGGCGTAATAACAAGAATGTAAATACGTTGCTGGTTGTAATAAGTAACTCGTATCTTCTTGCAGAATTAATGATGTAGAGATATTCCGCTGGAGTCCAAACCGCAGAAGATTAATAAGAATAAATTGAGATGTAAATCGTCGTTTTAGTTTTAAACTATCCTAAATCAAATGCATCAATCGCTGGAAAATCAAATTTCCAACAATTTCATACAATCCTAACTACAAACAAAAATTATTTGTTTTAAGTTATTACATAATTATTTTTCATCCTAAATTTCTAAACCATCCAAAATGTGGAGTAAGATTATACTAAATCATTAAGATTATATAGAACTAGTTAAAATCTGAACTTTTAAATTTACATAGTAATAGCATAAATAATGAGTACACACTTTTCTGTTTAGCAAAAGGCGGACATATAGCCGGAGGCAATCTCTTCCAGTAAACTTTTATACCCTACAACACCTTCGTATTGTTAGTGCATAGGTTTCCTCACGATGATTTCCTTCGCCGGGGTACATTGTAAATCTGAACACTGGTGCAGAATTTTAACCAAGATTTTAAATCCAGAAAAACTATGCGCATACCAGGTATCGAAACATAGACCTCTTGAGTAAGAGGCGTGCGCTCACCTACCAGGCTACTCCGCAAAGGATTGTTTTGAATTAAAATTCGTAATGACATCAAGCTATATGGGATAATATAGAACGCGCGTTTAGCACTTTAGCTCATGCTTCGTTCTGTTCACACCCAAACAAAGGAAGGAGTAGGAATTAGGGTATGCAGTGACAATTAAGCGCCGTATGAACGTCACTGACATGCATCCCTTGCTTTATCCACTGTCATTCATCGCTTCGTACGTTACGGGTGCTGCGAAATTGCGATTTCTGTAAAAGGTCTTTGGTTATTTGGTCTTTAAATATTCGCCTAGGCGGCCCCTTTCGACCCTTCCTTCCACATTCACTTCATGTATTAGTTTGGTCATTCTCTCACCATCCATTCTCTCCATGTGTTCAAACCATCTATGCACACCTTTCTCTATCCTTGTCGCTATGTCTTCCTTCAGTCCACATTTCTCTTAGACATTTATTGCTCCCCCTATCTCTCACAGGTACACCACTTTCATATGCCATATCCAAGATTCACGCCATAAACAAATGTAGGGACCAGAACGTTATTATGAATAGCCATTAATGCAGTGGACCAAATCACCTGAATTTTGGGTATATTATTTAAGCCCCATTCATATTATTGCCTTTGATGTCAACATCCTCACCTGTCAAAATCTTTATCGTAATTTCCGTCCCTCGTGAAAATACTTTCTAGATAAACCGAAATTATGAACGTACTGTCGATGATTATTAATAATAATTATTATAATTGTTATAAATCTAGATTTATAAATGCTTAAAATAGATCGGTACACTGTATTAAATGATTAAAAAAACACTTGCTGGAAGCTTAATAATGAGTTTCCTCTATTTCATGGATCAACAAAAGTCCGAGGAAAACTGGAATACTTATTAGAGTCTGTGAGTGGAAACAAACAAACAAACAAAAAAAACTTACAAATGAACTAGTAATAAGAGAGACGTGAAAGCGGCCAATTTTAGATGTGTATTTTTTTAAATCAAGTCGGACCACATTTGCTATAAAAATTATCTTACTTGATTTTGTTGTTAAAATATAAATTAAATCATCATATAGTGGATTTTTTTAAATAGCTCTTAAAATAAAAGTTCCTGTTCAATTTCGCTTGTTTACAATTTTTATGTAAAGAGTATAAGGCAAAGAAGTTTTCATGATCAAGGTAAGTTTCTTGTAGAAGCAAAATAAAGTCTTTAAAATCCCATAGAAAATGTCAAATCTAGTTTGAATCTAAGTTATACATTGTATGGGAATTTAATGACTTTATTTTGATATTATTTTATGAAAAAAATTTCATCTACAAGGAATTTTTTCATAAAATCTTCATTGCCTCATTCCCTTTGCATAAAAATTGTAAACGAGCGAAATTTAACAGGAACTTTTATTTTAAGAGCGATTTACAGAAACTATTTTTCTTAGTAAATGTATGGCGGCGGAAACGAAAAAGTTACTATATCTTGGAAACCATTCATTTTAGACCCCAGTTCGTTGGGAGATATTAGTTGCAAATTAGTTCTAGAATGACCCTTTAGAAGGACTACATCGAATTTTAAAACACTCTGTATAAAACCACTTGCCAAACGATTACACTTGCAGGCACTTATCTAAGATTTTTCTTTGTTCACAACTGTTCAGCAATCTATGCTACCTAGATCTATGGAACACTATCCAATAGATTCAGCAGTACCAAATTTTCATGATAAACGATTAGACTGGAACAAATTCTACGGATTTCCTGGTTCTATGTGCATCGTAGTGGGAGTCAAAAATACCTAGAAAATGTACTATATAAATGTGGTTCCATGAAATACGATCACAAAAGAGACCTAATCAGAACAAATCGCAAACTCGACACAAACTAAACGACAACTTGCAAATTCCAGTTACGTCCACGTTAAATGCCACAAAGTTGAGCTCGGAATGGAAATGCAAAATGAACATGGAGCAGATCGGGCAGGCATTCCATTCAAAGCCTCTCTGAATAGCGCAGTAGAGAAAATTGACAAAGTTTCGATATTTCATTGTAAATCCGATAGAGTTAGTGTAATAGCGGCAACAGTCGCATAGTCTACATTTTGTGCACAATGCCAAACTAACCAGATACCATCACGACTCTTCCGCGGAGGGGTAGGCAGAAACAATCGAGCGTAATGTAATAATTCCTGCCGTACGTCCCTTTGCTTCATCCACTGTCATATTGACCAATGCATGAAAGATAACCCTCAGAATGAATGAGATGGCATCGGAATGTCCTGCTAGACCAAAGCAAAACTCACAAATCAAGGTAAATGTGTGGATGTGCCCCCTCAGTAGATGTATGGAGAGGCGCACAACACATATTTACAGAAATTTGTCAGTTTTTGTCTGTTCTAGAACCAAGTTCCGATGTCCCCGCTTTCCTTCCGAAGCTCATCTTGAATGCGTCGGTCTACACCACTTAAACACATGCTCGTTGGTTACGCGTTCTGCAAACTTGCCCTTTCCGTAAAAGGTTACCTATTTGGTCACGATAAGTTCGCCTAGAGCGCCCCCGTCCTTCCATATTCGTTTCATTTATTTGTTTAGTAATTCTCTCACCATCCATTTTCTCCATGTATCCAAACCATCTAAGCATACCTTTCTCTATCCTTGTCGCTATGTCTTCTTTCAATCCACATTTTTCACTTACACATGCATTCTTCACCCTATCTTTCAAAGGTACACCATAAATTACTCTTAATTAACGCATTTCAAATGCATTTACTCTACTTTCATGTCACTTCAGCCTTAGCTAGCATGATGAATGTGAAAATAAACTTCACTATCAGGGACATTCCCCTATTGTTCTCGTGCTCGTAAATCTATAATCGAGGAGACTATAACAAGGTAGATGTATGCCAGTCTTGTCGTAACAGGCTTCGCACACCGGGGATAGACGTTGAAAAAATTTCATCCAAGATTCTTGCCAGTTCTTCTAGGAAATTGAAGATTGGTGTGAGGTGACCATTGATACATAGGATGAACCTACAAAATTTCAGCCTGATAGGCCACACAGTTTAGGAGGAGTGAACGTTGAAAAATTTCCACCGAAGTTGGGCCCGATCGGCCGAACGGAAGTTTCTTGCCAGTTCTACTAGGAAGTTGAAAATTGGTGTACTGGTGACTACAGATAAGGGGGCCATCGGATTAATATCGTAGTCACGCGATTTCTAAATATACCAATGTATGATATAGGCCGGGGCCGCCCTAGGCGATCATACAATGACCAAACATGTAACCTTCACGGAACTGGCAAGTTCCCAGCATACACAGCGCGCATGTATGAAGTGATTTATGACAGTGAAGGGGGCAACTCCCCCGGAGAAAAGGAGTGATGGTATGTATGTAAGAATTCATATTAATACACACAGCTTATGTATAACGCGATGATAGAAATATTATGTTTCCTTTACTTGTGCTGGGAAACGTTGCTTCTTGCCGAGGTTTTAATGATAGAGTTCGCGAGTAGTGCGTAAACATTAAGTGAATTTTAATTGAATTGCTTGAATTTTTTTCACCATCGAGGGACCGTAGGTGTTAATATTCGATATTAATAATTTAAACTTGTTCCTTCTACCTGTTCCTGATAAAAAGTATCTTGACAGACAGACAGACAGACGAATTTAAATTAATTCTATTAGGGCCCCGTTTTTCCTTTTGAAGTATCGACCCCTAAAAATGTATTATCGGTGCATACCTAAGGGTGCATACTCAATTTCTATGCAGAATGCGCTTGGACACGGTGATACGATTTGCATTTGTAGTGCTGAGGACACGTGAGGGAACGTGCTGATTACTAATAAGTTAAATGATTGCAAATAAACATTGTTATTTTATTATTTGTGAAAGTCTATCTAGAGCAGGCCAGACAGCACTTATATTATCTCTCTGTACTTATTTTATATACATACATACATACATATCACTCACGCTGACTCCCGACCATCGGGGTAAGCAGAACAATCGGTGTTGTGCTGCAAGAACTCCTGTAAATTACAGCACAACACCGATTACCACATTTCCAAAGTTTTCGAACAAGATATCAAGCAGCATGTAAGGCACGAAGGCCCACATAGTGCTTGAATGGGTGGCGAGCCTGTCGCCCTTTAACACGGCATATTGTCCTTATCGCTTAGTCGCCTTTTACGACATGCTTAGGAAGAGATCTTACGAGATCTTGGGAGAGTCTCCTACGTCACAAAAGGAACTCGTGCGCAAAATTTCATGTTTATTGTCCCAGTGGTTTAGGCTATATATGTAATAAAAAATTTTGTCAATTTTTTATATGCGTTGTCTGTAAGTAATTTAATTAGGAAGTTAATAAGTTAACTCGGTAAAAAAAGTGCCACTAAAACAATCTCGCGCCTTTATTTTTCTTTCGACTTTTTTTCTATTGGAGGTCGAAAGGTTGACAGATCGACAGGTCGAAAAGTGGACTTGGTCGACGTGGTGGACGTATTCGACTTGATTGACTTAGTTGACTTGGTCACTTTCTTGGTCGCAACTTGGTCGCGACTTGATCGCAAATTGGTCGCAGTTAATCGTAACTTGGTCGCGTGTTGATTGCAACTTGGCCGCATGTTGTTCGCGACTTAGTCGCAACTTTGTCGACAAGGGGGCCGGAAGAAAGTAGTAAACTCCATTCGAGCGTCGGAGCTTACATGCACAATTTTTTTAACGTCCTCTTATTCTACAAACATTTCATACATCTACGTGAAGTTGACTGCTTACAAAGTTCTTATGTAAATATACTTATTGTGCAACTTTGCCCAAGTGAACATTCATGCCAATACTCGAGTCCTAATTGCAAAAACGTGACATTCATTTCTTATACGTTTCTCCATTTCAATATTCGAGTCCTAATTGCAAAAACGTGACACATTTTTTCTGAAACGAACCGCACGTATTTACAAGCAAACAAGCAGGTTTAACGTAAGCAAACATTATAAGTTAACGACAACGCATTATTTGCGATATTTACTTTGACGATAACTAAATAATGGGCTGGGTGGCGATCGCGAAAATTGTCGACATCTCGCTGAATACGAGATGTCCGCGCTCACTCGCACTCGCCGTCAAGCTTATGCGTGCGTGTAGGACGCTGTGTGGGCGGGACTCGCTTGTCACGCCCCCACTCTAGCTTCCCGCACGCACGCATCGCTTGACGTCGAGTGCGAGTGAGCACGGACACCTCGTCTCCAGCGAGAATACAGTCGACAATTTTCGCAATCACCACCCTGATTGGTTGAAAATTCTGCGCTGTCTCTTCACTCGCTGTGATGTTAGCACGGTAGAGGCGCTGGTGTTGGTATCGTCGGGGCGGGGGACGGGGGACACAATGCATCGAGGGTCGAGGGTGATTCCCGCTGCGGCGGCGGCGTAGACGGCAAACTTGCGGAGGGTACGCGGATATAGGGTGATTCAAGTCTACTGAATTAGTTATGTACCTAACTCGATGGAAGTCGCCCATTCAATTCGTTGCGCTTGAATATTACAACGTTTTCTTCGTTAACTTTTTCCGGTTCCTTGCGCTTCGTTATAAATCAATACACACACATATCCCCTTTATTATGAAGAAGTAGAAAACGACGAACGACGCGTTTGATTTAGGGTGACCACACCACGGGAGGAACCCTCTCATCTATAGCATTTGCTACCACCGACTAAGTGAACCCAAACGAGGCGGAGATTTTCCTGGAAATTTTCGCAGCTCTGGCTATAGAGATGCTCAGAACTCAGCAGCCGATGCCATTCTTACCTACCACCTACCAGGCCGGCGACCAAGCGAGTCCAACTGTGGACCATGTACAATATTTGTTGACAACCCAGTTCAGACCCAGCCAAAGCGTTATTCAAGGCAGTGTCTGCGAAGCCAAACTCACGAGAAATATAAAAGTCGCCTTCGACTTCTGCGGATCCTCTGCATACGTCCGGACTCCGGACTAGGCCGGGCGAACTAATGCTGGGGCTGCAAGCTGTGTGAATGGTAAGGAAGTTTAAAATTTTGGTGGGACAATTTTTTCCTACTCTGGACCAGGAATAATACGTGTTGACAATCCAGCTCAGTCCCAGCCAGAGCAATCGGTGTTGTGCTGCGAGAACTCCGGTGAATTACAGCACAACAAGAAGTACCGCGCCAAGGTGAGAGGTGCGAGCCTGTCGCCCTTTAGCACGGCATCTTGTCCTTGTCCCTTAGTCGCCTTTTACGACATGCATGAGAAGAGATGCAGTGGGTCATTCTTTTAAGTGCCGGCTCCACACAGCAAAGATATAATATAATATAGTATTATATTTTATTACTACACGAAAAGTGTGATCAATCGAGAAAATCAAATCCATCTTCGCCTTGATGGAACGAAATGGTTGTCTAATGAAATTAATTCGAAAGACAACGACATCGTTGAAGCGGTAGCGCCTCTTGTCGGCGGCGCGACGCGGCGAGTGCGCTTGACATTTCCCGAAAATTAATTCAACGCCAAAACCAATTGACATTTTCCAGGATTTTCTTCTATTAATTATGAGGTAATTAGTCCTGTAAAAGTTCTTTACGATATTACATTATATTTCTTCTGAAGTAGATTATTGTAACAGCTTTAATTAAATAAAATGTGAATTGAACCTCCTCATACACTGAGAAAATTACTTGGTTAAATGGGAGCCTACTTAGCAACTTTGTTAAATTGACCAATTGCATGGTTGTTTTTATCAATTAATCTTGTTAGTTCGACCATACACTTGGTCACTTGGTGATGTTTTCAAACCTACTCCCAACAAAAAAACATATATATAAGTACAATATGTATATGTGAAACGTACATAATGATAAACGTGAGTATATAAAATATGTATACTGACCTCATCATCATAAGCGTTTGCCGTCCACTGCCGGACATACGCCTCTCTAATTTTTTTTCAACCTTCCCGGCACTATACAGATCTACACATGAAGTAACACTTAACTTCCGTTGCATACCGGCTGGAATTGAGGGAAGCGCTGATATCATATCAGTGATATGGCACCTACCTACATAATTCACCAAGGTGTTTAGGCTGACATCACTGGTACCAGAAAACTGGTTCATTAGG
>WYDE02057589.1:0-12230 GCA_009867175.2 Adela reaumurella | reverse complement strand
GGGACTTGAATCATTGCACCACAGGCGAACAATCGGTTCCCTTAGTCTGTTTTATAGGTACTACCATCGTCGATGCTTCGATGAACTGGCTTCCCTAATCCCTCCTGCCGCGAATCATTTCCGCTACACGCGCCGGACTCGCTCGCAACATCCATATGTTGTTGACACATAACTTCTGTGAATGCTTCGTTTTTTGGAATCGTTCCTATGTCGTACGGCGAAAATATGGAATGGTCTTAAAGTGAGTGTGTTCCCTTACCACCTATAACCTGGGAAGTTAAAAAGGCGTGTTAATAAAGTGGACAACGACCTTTTCGTCTGCCTTATAGCTGGCATGGCGCCTCTCTGAGCATGGTTTCGTGAGCAGTGGTGTTATTGGCTGTGTCCAATCTTTTTTTGAAATTACGTGCACAGCCACCCACGCTACTTGTCTATAAAAAAAATACAATGTAGTGTTGTATGATGTAGTGTATTTTAATCTTGTGTAATATATAATGTTGTTCAGCGTAGTGTAAGTTTGTGTAGTGTAATGTAATATTATCGTAGTGAAGGGAAATGAAATGAAATGCAGTAGTCGCATACCAGGAAATTCCTCATAGAACTTAGATCGAGACGAAATCATTCTAACCTAGCAACAAAGAGATTTGAGTGGCTTGACATAAAAAATTAAGAAATCTGTTGACAAGGTGTTTTATAAAGAGAAGAGAAGGCAACAATTTGTATGAATTAATGTATTGCCTAAATCCGTCTCTTCCTAGGTATAAGATCACTCTTACACTCGACCCATGAAGTAATAATTCATCATCGCTGTTCCTCGTAAATGGTGACAATTCAAAATTTGTGGTGTACCTATTAGGTAAATGAGGACTTCCTACTTGAAGACGTATCATTATCTTGATTATGATCTAGGTACTTCGTTGGCTATTTTTCATGCAAAGATCCTGTCAAAAATAGCCAACTGGAAGACATGCGCAAGAAACATAATAAACATATATATTAACACTGAACACATTGTAAGTAAAATATTTTATTTTACGAAGGCACATGGCATTTGAAAGCGGTGGAGTTTCTGGGAGTGCAATTGCACTTATTTTAGTAAGTTATATAGTTTAATGTACCTATACAATAAAATACCTACATTAAAACTTTACCGATTGATCCGGGGGTATGATTTTCGTTTATGATGCGAAAGGTCTCAGATTAAAATCGTTTTTTTGTTAAAATGTTTTTTTTATTATTTTCAAGTGGCTCCCGTGGCGGGGCAAGGTGGGAGGGACCGGGTTGGTGGTGATTTACCGCTGGTGAAGCAGACGGGTGCCTCAGGCGCCTTGAAACAAACTAGTATTACATAGTAATGCCATATACAAAATATTTCTTAGAAACCCTCAATACAAGAAAAAAAAATAATCAATCTCTTAGAATTGATGTTTCTTTTGCCGATTAAATCGTGGATTATTGTACCAATGATCCAGATCGATTCACAGAATCAATTATTTTTGCCGAGATTTTTGCATAGAATCGGGAACCCTACACGGTGACCAACCGGCATGGAAGTGGGTTTCCTCACGATGTTTTCCTTCACCGGAGTGTCAGCAGCTATTTAGTAAAAATTCAAAAGTAATAAATATTGCGCTCCCAGTGGGTATCGAACCCGCACCTCCTGCTTGAGAGGCGTGCTCTTGCCCGCTCGGCTAATCTGACACTCTAAAAAAATACCCATTTATTCATAATGAAAAACAAATCCACTGGTTTTCTCGCTTCATGCCCAAGGTTCTAAATATTTTAGGCTTCATTTTATTTATTTATTTCATCAACACGGTAAGCATTATAACATAACTGGGAACCGAGAGCTGAACAAACATTTCAGATAAGTCGGATAAATGTGATGAAGCCAACTTACAAATACTTCACCCGAGACTTCACCGGACATAATATGTTTGGATATTATCCCGGTCCATTTGCATAGGATAGTGGCAATAAGAGCTGGAGCCTACCGAGCTACTGGACCCTCTAATTCTCCAGGATGCAAGGTTCAGCCTGCACTAGGCCTCATCAGCTAGTCTGCAACGACTAGGACGTGGAGAACTTACACTTAGTCACGCTCTCTATCTATCAATATGTATGTATATCCTCGAGTGACGCTTTCCAAAGTCTCTCCATACGGGTGTCCAGATGGAACATACATAGTTATATATGCACTTTCGCCATTTTATAGGTATAGTTTATTGATTCCTTTGCTGGAAAAATTGTGGGAGCGAGAGTCTATAAAATCAATGAAGGCGGTTTTGACTGCATCATCGGAATGGAATTCTTTTCGTTGCAAGAAGTTATCCAAATTTCGGAAAAAGTGGTAATCTGTTGGAGCAAGGTCCGGGGAGTATGGTGGATGTCGGAGACATTCCATTCGCAGCACCTCTAATTTAGCGACCGTTTGTTGTGCAGTGTGTGGTCTAGCGTTGTCCTGAAGCAGCAGTAGGCTAAAGCAATTGACCAATCTCGGTTGTTTAACGGCTAACTTTTCCATCATACAATTTATTATACTCATATCACATGAGAGATATCGACTGATTAGTTTATATTATTGATATAACTTGAATAACTTTTATTATTTTGGCCCATTTCTTATTTTTTTTAAATGTGTAAATACCCTTATCTTCGAAATTTCTCCTCTTAAAGGCTCTATGCAGATTCGTGTACCTGTACCTATGAATACAAATTTCAGTGATACTGCATATCTTGCCGAGCATGTTAGTTATAAGAATAATAGTATGACGCTTTCAAGCGTAATAGGCTAGCCACCTATCGCCATTTACTCGTCGATAATATTGAATAAATATACGATTTACGTGTGTCAGATTTGCCGAGTAGGCAAGAGCACGCGTCTCAAGCGGGAGGTGCGGGTTCGATACTCACTGGGAGCACAATATTTATAACTTTAGAATTGGTGCTAAAAGGCCGCTGACACTCCCCTGACACTCCGCTGAAGGAAAACATTAAGAGGAAACCCACTTCCAAGCCGGTTGGTCACCGTGAAAGTATATGACTAAAATTCTCTCATATCATGTAGATGAGAGAGGCCTGTACCCAGCAGTGGGGCGAATAAAATGGCTGCAAAAGAAAAAAAGAAGAAGATGCAATTTATCTACAGACTACGAGAACTATCTCATACAAGGGTTTATTTTTGCTCGCGGAACCGCCCACGGTAAATCACCTGTCCCCGCCACTATACATCCAGTACCCCGACCCGTTATCCTTATTAAATAGGAAACCCTTGGCCGTTAAACTCTTTTTCGGTGTTTTATTTAGTACGTATTTTTAAAATACCTTTCTTAATACTTTTTAAATTACCGCGGTTGCTGAACAACATTTTGACAACTTCAGGCTCTTCTCGCTGTGACTTTATCGGATTGTCCCGACGTTTCGAACAGAGCGTCCTGATCACGAATCACGGAGATGGTAGCTACGAGTTTTGTCGGACGTCTCCGTAACCATGAACAGGACGCTCTGCTCAATCCGATAAAGTCGCCGCGAGAAGAGCCGGAAGTTTTCAAAATGTTGTTCCTTTCTTTGTGCTCATCTTCGTTGCATAAGGACCTCGTGTGCAAAGTTTCATGCTTCTAGACCCAACGGTTTAAGCTGTGCTTTGCCAATCACTCAGTTATTTGGAATATTTCGCATTGCAGAGAGTTACCGTGTGGGGCCGATACTTAAAAGAATGACCCCACTGCACGTCTTCCCATGCATGTCGTAAAAGGCGATTAAGGGATAAGGACAAGATGCCGTGCTACAGGGTGACAGGCTCGCCACCTCTCACCTTGGCACGGCACTTCCACCGAATCAATCAGTAGGTGGGACTTCGTGCCTTACACGCTGCTTGATATCTTGTCCGAATACCTTGTCTGAAATGTGGTGATCGGTGTTGTGCTGTAATTTACCGGAGTTCTTGCAGCACAACACCGTTTGCTCTGCTTACCCCGATTTTCGGGATTTAGCGTGAGTGATATGTATGTATATGTATGTATGTATGTATGCTGAGAGGTGTATGTCTAGAAGGAAACCATAAAACATGCCTACACAAAAAGGTGACAAAACGTAAGCGATAACTTCGGACGTAGCTGAAGAAATCCACAAGAATATTAAAGTTTTTTTTATTTCCCGACCGTCGATGTCGAGACGGCGTCGTCGACGAGTTTCTTTCATTTAAACCGGCGGGTTCTTCGCAAAAACTTGAGGAAACTTTATTGTAATTTCTAAAATTTATATTCTTACTCGTGAAGGTTATAAACGTTCCTAAGATTGAATTAAATATAATACGCCTTCTCCTCAAAGAGCACTTTTAAAGTGAAAGTGCTTGGAAAGGAACGGACTTCCTTTTTATGCGAAATTACCTCTTATTTAAGAGGATTCTATAGGACATTGAACAAAAATTTTAATATTTTAAACAAAAATTCAGTTCTATGAAATGTGAAGTGAAAAAAATTGAACGTTTTTTTAAACTAGATAATATGTCCTAAACACTGAAGCAGGCTTTTTAAATCTACAGTATTTTTTCATGGTGAATAAAAATTCTGAATATGACTCTATTTTAATTTCTTATGTCGATCTAGCTCCATACTGGATAATAATTTTGGAATAACATTTACGTCTTGTATAGGGAATTTAATTTTCTAGACATTAAAGCATCATTATAAGAAAGAAACGAATCCTAATAATTTTTAAACTAACAAAAACAACAAATTTCACCATATAAACGCGCGCACTGCGCTCGATTGTTCAGTGCATTTTTGTTTTGCCGTATGAAGCCTCTTAAATTTAATTGTATACATATGTTTAAGTACTTCTGTGATTTTATTTATGGAAATAGCATCCGGCATATTCTTCTTATACCTTAGTCGTCTTTTACGACATGCATGGGAAGAGATGCAGTGGGGTCATATGAGTATCGGCGGCATCTTGTTGCCCAGCGAGCCATGGAGCGAGCCATGCTGGGAATATCGCTACGAGATAAGGTGCGAAACGAAGAAATTCGCCGACGACGCACCGAAGTAGCAGAGCACCCGGTGTACGATCACCGGGTGGCAAAGATAAAATGGCAGTGGGCTGGACACGTGAACCGCAGGGATGACGGCCTTTGGAGCACGCGCGTTTCACACTGGCGACCTTGGACAGGTAAACGAAGAGTGGGAAGACCACCCGCTAAGTGAGACGACGACATCATGTACGTCGCGAGCAAACGATGGATTCGTGTTGCCGAGTTCCGGGAGGATTGGGAACAAGTTGGAGAGGCGTATGTCCAGCTGTGGACGGTTATACGATGATGATGATGATGCTTTGTTCACTTGCTATCGACAGCAAACTGGCAAGGAAATTATCTGGACATTATTACTATTATTTTACATTACATTACTACTATTACTACGAACTACGGCTTCCACGTTCGAAATCTCCGCAAACAACGCAAGTTTGTCATCGTATTTTTCGTTGCTATACTTAACTCGCGATAGACCTGGATTCGCATTGTGTAAGAGTATGAATGAATGTATTCTTTATTGTACACAATATTGCGGGGTTACAAATAGGTGAGTTTAATGCCTCTTGGGCATCCTACATTCCAAAGGTTAGTTAAACTAACCTTTGGGATGTAGGAGTGAGCATGTAGGCGTACTACGAAAATAAATTTGGTAGCTTTTTATTATTATAAGCACATTATATACTAAACGACATATTTATAAATAGGTACATGTAAAAGAAATGTACACACCACATTACAAACTTACTACACAAATATAAAAAGTATACGTATTTATTTATATTCAATAAACATATTGAGTACACCTAAGACTTTCATATTATACTACCTATGTATAGAATTTTTAGACGTAGATAGTATTTAGTATGTGCGCCCCCAACACTTCGTCAGGCCGTATAATTCTTCATCCGGTTCGCTGAGCCGTATTATTATTGGATGCTCTCAGCGAATCTAGCCTCATGATATTCGACGCACATTTTCCAAATCCTCAACAATTTCTTACGCTCAAAAAGTTTTAAATTGAAATACCTGCTCGCATCGTACCTCTCGAAATTTACTAGACCGCCCAGTTGGAGCTTGCACGTGTCGTTGCAATTCATTTTCCCCCACAGGGGGGCCTGTGGGGGAATATGAATTGCTTCTGTATGTAAACATCGCGAGGGAAGCTGTACAATGTGTCAACTGGGAGTGGTTACCAATGATATGAAGTCCCCTTTGCCAGACTATAAAGCAACATATACTTATGTAAGGCTGGTTATCAAATTTAGATTTGCGACAGCCTGGAATGTCGTTGAAGATTTGGGGCAGTCTGGAATGCCGTTGTAAAATTACGGTATTTTTAAATGTGGTCTAATGTTTTCGGCAGTTCGGAATGGTTTTGGAGATTTCTGTCAGTCTGGAGTGTGGTCTGATATTTTCGGTAGTCTGGGATGTCTTTGTAGTAATGCGGAGTTTGGAATATGGACTCATATTTCCGGCAATTTGGAATGTCGTTGTAGAATTGCGGTAGTCTGGAATGTTGTCTGATATTTCCAACAGTTTGGAATGTCGTTGTAGATTTCCGGCAGCCTGGAATGTCGCTGGAGATTTGCGGCAGCCTGGAATGTTGTTGGAGATTTGCGGCAGCCTGGAATGTCGTTGGAGATTTCCGACAGTTTGGAATGTCGTTGGAGATTTCCGACAGTTTGGAATGTCGTTGGAGATTTCCGACAGTTTGGAATGTCGTTGTAGATTTCCGGCAGCCTGGAATGTCGTTGGAGATTTGCGGCAGTCTGAAATGTGATTGGTATTTGCCACGCCTAGAATGTCATAGATTTTCGCCAGCCTCGAATGTGGGCTGACATTTGCGTTACGACAGTCTCGAATGTCATTGGAAATTCGCCGCAGTCTGGAGTGCCGTTTAAGGTTTGCGACAGTCTTAAATGTCGTTGGAGATTTGAGGCAGTCTTGAATTTCGTCGATTTTCGGAAGACTGGTATGTCATTTGCAGATTTGCGGCAGTCTGGAGTGTCCTAGGGGATTTCCGGTTGTCTATAATTACGGTGAACATTAATTTAAATTATTACGAATGGCAAAATTTTTTTTTATTAAACAAGAATAAAACCAATTCCAGGAATTCAGTAAAAAAAAGATCCGTCTATATATACATCTAGACATCTATTTATTTTGGCGATGCAAAATAAACAGATGTAGAAACATGTGTCTTTGTAAGAAATATCCCAACTATCTTAAAATCGCAAGTTGCATACACACATACAACACAAGAAAAAGGAATAACCTCTTAAATAAGCTTCATCTTACAAAATTATTCATAAAAAGTATCTATTACATGACTACTAAACTCTATAATCAGATTCCCAAGGATATTAAATAGCTAAAGTTCGGATTATTTAAGAAGAGGCTCTATAACTGGCTCGTCGAAGAGTGTTTTTATGAAATCTAAGATTTTTTAAAATATTATTATAATTTAATTACAGAATTATTGTATGTAAAATGGTGAGGTGTATAATGTGTGTATATCTGTTCACAAAATGGTGCATTTTAACTTAATTACAGTTCACAGTTTTTTCTTCTGCTCTCGCTATTGTGAATCTTGTAAGGAAAAAATTGTTAAAAAAAAGTTAATTACTATAAGTTATTTTCATTACTTCACAACTCTTGAAATATGGAGTTCAGTGTTGTATGCCGACCCGGGCATTTTGTAGATATGAGGTCTGTAAACCCAGGCAGGAGAACACTATGTACTCTACAAATGTGCAATAAATTATTTGTATTCGAAAAGCCAAACAGTAATCACTTAAAAAAACGTTCCAAATATTTGGTCGATCTTTATTTAACATTGCGTATACACATTCAAATTAAAAAAATTGGTGATATAATTTTTTGGAAAGGTGACTTTATTACAAGGTAATTTAACTAGATTAACTGTCCACGTGTGCAGCCACATAAGAACCAATTACGCACTCTTCACATGAGGAATGGGAAGTCATCGCCGAAACTCAATTTAGGCTCCACGTGGGGTCTTCATGAGCCTTATTGGGCGCGCCAGGGAGTGATCAATCAGTGACGCTTTTTACCGGAAGAAACAGATCACTGGAGTGAATGAGATGGTCTTTGGCGAGAGCACGAAGAGCTATGTTGAACTATATGCGTGTTCATGTAGGTACTTATTATTACACATACATACATATCACTCACGCTGAATTCCAAGAATCGGGGTAAGCAGAACAATCGGTGTTGTGCTAAAAGAACTTCGGTAACTTACAGCACAACACCGACCACCACATTTCGCAAGATATTCGGACAAGATATCAAGCAGCTTGTAAGGCACGAAGACTCACCTACTGCATGACATGGGTAGAAGTACCGTGCCAAGGTGAGAGGTGGCGAGCCTGTCGCCCTTTAGCACGGCATCTTGTCCTATTCCCTTAGTCGTCTTTTACGACATGCATGGGAAGAGATGCAGTGGGGTCATTCTTTTAAATGCCGGGTCCACACGGAACTTATTATTATAATAAGAAATAATATACTTATAATAAGAGTGTTCAGTCCTAAGAATAGATTCTGAACTAATAATACATAATACACAATAAATTTTATTATATACCTATCTACTTGCTTCTTCAGGCTGGGGGTGATTACTATTTACGTACACATGGGTACAGTACGAGTTGGCTCCGTGATAGAAGATTATTTTCGTAAGTGTATAATTTCAGAAGGGGCCTACATTAAAGGTGATAAAATACATTTGGAAGAATAAATAGCATTTTGTGTATGATTGACCTTTTCCCGGTGCTTTCTTGAAAGAGTAGTATAATATCAAAGTTAGGTCATGCAGATATCTGTGGAATGGCTCTGCTCCATTCCACCTTTCGGCGTTAGACGCGATAGAGAGGCGAGCTAAGCGGGTAGTAGGAGATACCGAACTAAGAGTAACTTGCAAGCTACAAACACTCCGCCATCGGAGAGAAGGGAAAGAAGGGGTTGTAGAAGACACAAAGGGAAGCTATTAACTTTGTGTCTTCTACAAGCTGTTCCATGGGGTTGTACGAACTCGCTATATGCCTTAATTCCCGCTTCTCCTTCACGCCTTAATTCCCGCTTCTCCTTCACGCCTTAATTCCGGCTTCTCCTTCACGCCTTAATTCCCGCTTCTCCTTCACCCCTTAATTCCCGCTTCTCCTTCACGCCTCAATTCCCGCTTCTCCTTTTTGTACTATCGATCCTCCTCCGTCGTCGGAGGGGTTGTCTCCATCCGTTTGTCGTCGACGTGCCTAAGTTTCGAACGAAGTGTTCGAGAAATCATTCCTAATACGCACGTCCAAGATGTGGAATCTACTCCCTGCGGAGATCTTCTTCAGTTCCCATAACGTTGGGGCATTCAAGATAGGGTTCTTGTTCAAGCACTTGTTCAGTCGGCGTGGTGCTCTATCACGCGCTGTCTTAGACTCCGTCGATGCTGCAAGCACGACTCGAGTCAAACGCCGATCAACTATACATTAAAAAAATGACCGCATTTCAACTGCATTTATTCTACTTTCATGTCGCTTCTGCAATAAACATTCAATAGCCACAAACAAGACTAGTGACCAGGAACAATTGTGAATAGCCGTTCATGCAGTGGAATGTTATCACCTTACTTTTCAGGATATTATTCAAAGCCGCTATTGCCTTAATTTAAAGATAGGTACATTTTTTTTTATTGAAACTGACACGGTTTGGCTACATCACCTACAAAGTCCGTGTGTGAGCCCATAACACCGGGTGAACTAGGTGCCACGTCAGTGCTTCCCCCTTTGATCGTGCCGTTTCTACCTCCTTGTGTAGACCTTGTCGATCTAGCCGAAATATTTGGCCGAGGTAAACGTACTCCTTGACTTGTTCGATTGTTTCGCCATCGATAATTATTTGTCCCCCATGCATAACCCCCGTCGACATGATTTTGGTTTTACAACCCTAAAAAAAATATTCATCATCATCATCAGCGTTTAACCGTCTACTGCTGGACATACGCCTCTCCAATTTGTTTCCAATCCACCCGGCACTCGGCAACACGAATCCAACGTTTTCCCGCGACGTACCTGATGTCGTCGTCCCACCTAGCTTGTGATATTCTCACACTTCGTTTACCTGTTGCCTGTCACCGTGAGTAATGCTGTTATTGGCTGTGTCCGATCTTCTTTTGAAGTTTTGGGCACAGCCACACATTTATATAAAAATAAAAAACTTGGCCAAGGTCGCAAGTTTAGGAAGCGCGTGCTCCAACGGTCGTCATCCCTGCGGCTGATACCCTGACGTACGAATGAGAAACGTGGGCACATAGCGGCTGGCATAGACCAAAAGCTCCGTGTCTAACAGCGAGCCATGGAGCGAGCCATGCTGGGAATATCGCTACGAGATAAGGTGGGAAACGAGGAAATTCGCCGACGTACCAAAGTTGTAGATATTGTACACCGGGTGGCAAAGCTCAAATGGCAGTGGGCTGGACATGTGAGCTACAGGAAAAAAAAATTTATATTTGCATAATTTTGTTTTTATATATATATATTTTTTTACTTTCTCAATTCCTTAATTTACATACATACCCCTTAAATGTATGTATCGGGGTCGTAATTTCCATTCAGCCCCACTTTGCAATAAGTGATGAAATTCTATACGTGCGGCAAACAGGGGAAACACCAGAAATATAAAATATAGCAACGTGAAGTAACATTTTGCAGAATAACGTTCGTCCAGATAGATTAATTTTAAAATCTTGAGGGCTAAACTCATGGTTGCGGGTTCGAATCCCGCTTCGACCACCACGTCTACACGACCACACACTCCACACATTCTCCACACACTGTCGATATCCCTGCACGTAGGATAAATCGATCTCGTAAATTGTTTATTTACAACCAACTTGTGGAATGCGCTCCTTCCTGAATGTTATCAGTCAAATCACGTATGGGGTCCATTAAAACGGAGCTAACGCCGTGGTGGCAAAGCGACACAGGCCAACTAAATTTATAAGTCCACTTTTCTAGTAAATGTGTTTTGTTTATCAGCGTCGTTGACTCAGTGGTTACGATATTCAGTATTCGATTACCGAAGTTTAGCAATGCCGAGCGCAGTCAGGACTTGGATGGGTGACCGTTAGACCGTTGACGCTGTTCGTGGTTCGGATTCCATGTTAAACCGTAGGTGCCTTCCCTCTCCTTACATGGTGGTAGGGATAAACACGCCCGGGTTGGTACCACCGCATTCAATAAAGATCGGTCGAAGCGGCTATGAAACATAGTTCGTGTTTTCCGTACAGTTCAGGGTAGCCAGCTGGAATTGAGGGAAGCGTTGATACGGTACCTACCTACATAATTCACCAAGGTGTTTAGGCTTAAATCACTGGTACCAGAAAACTGGTGCATATAGGTGATGTAGCCTTCCGTGTAAGTTTCAATAAAAAAAAAAAAAATTTAGTGGTGTTACTTGATTTGATTAACCCGGTAAGAATCTTTAAACGAATTTAATTCCCACGAAATGCCGCCAAAGCGTAGAAGACTGCCGATTTTATTTTTCAGCTACTGGAAATTTTTTAAAATAATATCAGCTCCCATATTCCGCGTACGTACCTGCAAAAGCGAGAATCTTTAAACGAATTTACAAGCAAATTTGCTCTCACTCTCTCGCAAACATCGGAATGGACTACCCGCGCTTCATGCATACCAAATTAGGCTCTCATGAAGTTATAAAAATGAAAAAAAGGCTGATAGCGCCACCGTGGAGTGTACAAAATATAATTAAAATCGACCCTTTCCATTATCACAAACATCTTTTTTTGCTTTTTATGGATTTTAAGGTGGAATGGCTTTATCAATAAAAAAATGCATTAAGAGGATGTTTAATCACTCGCACTCCATACAAAAAGCCTTAGTTTCTCACACCCTCATTTTTTGGAATTGATTCAAAATCTAAATCAATTTAGGTTTATAACACCAATTATTATGTTCTTATAGAATTATAAAACTGAATATGTGTTTACAGTAAGAATTATGAAGCTATAAAGTTCGCACAATTCATGTAATTTGTGAAGTAAATATCTCTACACTAGAAACAAAATTTGAGAAATGAAATACTATAGATACCTTGAATATTTAATTTACACTTCAAATAAAAAATAATTTCCTGAATAACTTCTCAGGATTTGTCACAATTAACTAAGAGG
>WYDE02057478.1:0-12231 GCA_009867175.2 Adela reaumurella | reverse complement strand
TTTAGGCTGACATCACTGGTACCAGAAAAACTGGTGCATTAGGTGATGTAGCCATCCGTGTCAGTTTCAATAAAAAACAGGGGTTGTTACCGGTATTAAACTAAAAAAACAGTTTACCTAGACATAAAAATAGACTTTCTGCTTAGCCTAAAGTGAACTTATTGCCGGAGGACTTATCCAGTTCAATGTAGCCGGCTGGAATTAAGGGAAACGCTGATATGGCACCTACCTACATAATTAACCAAGGTGTTTAGGCTCACATCACTGGTACCAGAAAACTGGTGCATTAGGTGATGTAGCCTTCCATGCCAGTTTCAATAAAAAAAAATTAACTTAGATTTGGCATATTTTAACATTTTGTCAGTTCAATATTCACGTGCATAACTGGCAATGAGTCTACGTTTACAAAAACTGCCTACATGCATGTGCTATCATTATTCTGTCCATACTTATCATCCATAGACAGCGCACTGCACAACCATGAGGCCTGGCATGTCGACCAACAAGCCGTGCGGCTACGATATAGGACCACAGCGACGTTGCTATCGCTTTCTCATTCTCATTCTCTCTCGATCATAAGAGTGAGTGAGACACGCGACATATCTCGTCCGACCGTAGTGATCGTCGTGTTTCTCTCTCACTCTTATCATCGGGAGGCAAGTGAGAACGAGACAGCGATAGCGACGTCGCAATGAGGCTAAGTTGAAGCAGCTCGGCCGTCTCTATGGGAGAATGACATTCGGCACTTGTATTTCATATAATATTCTGTTGTGTATGGTGCATAAATTAAAGATAGCAGAAGTGTTGAGATTTTACTAGCGTCATTTAATCTACGGGTGGTTAACCCTATTTGTGACAAATATATTGCAATATGCAATGGACCGTGTACAGGAGTTCTCACCGTGTAAGCGTCGGGTGCGTGCAGAGACGGGACGCGCGTCAGCGGAGGTTCGCAGGTCATTGGCCTGCACCAGCCCCGACGCCGCGCGCTTCTGCTTCATTTTCAGTTCCATCAGCTGACGCTGCACACAAATTCACACATACACTCAGTAATACTAAAGCGCCAGGTGTGTGCGAGGACGGGGCGCGCTTTGGCGGAGGTTCGCCGGTCGTTGGATTGCTCCAGCTCCGACGCCGCACGCTTCATCTTCAATTAAATCAGCTGGCGCTGCATACACATTCACGAAGTAATCGTCGGGTGCGTGTGGGAAGGGGCGCGCGTCGGCGGAGGTTCGTAGGTTACTGGTCTGCACCAGACCCAACGCCGCGCGCTTCTGCTTCATCTTCAGTTCCATCAGTTGAAGCTGCACAAACATTCATTAAGTAATACTAAACCGTCGGGCGCATGCGGAACTGGGGCGCGCATCTTTGGAAGCTCGCAGGTCTTTGGCCAACACCTGCATCTTCATCACCTCCTTCATTCACCTTTTCATCTTCAGATTCATCAGCTCACACGAAGCACGCATTCTTAATAAAAGTAAATAATGGTAATAGTAAAGATTAAAATAGTAAAACAGTTAAAGTATAGTAATAGTTAAAGTTAAAATAGTATTAATAATTAAAATCAACATTACCATACATTTACGGCTTTTCTCGAAGGGTTTTGTATCGGATATTTCGCTCCGTTCAATATGTTGGATGATTTCGGACAAAGCCACTGTGAGAACAGCCGTATGTGTATAATAATGTTCGCTTGACAACTGCGAAAATTTTAACAGTAATGAATAGTGAAAATTTTAAAATGGACGTACAAGGTTAATCAGTGCTATACGGCCACCGTTGATAAAGTCACACAAAGCCATCGGCTCCGCCCGTGTTAACCGCTCTCCCACTGTGAGCACAATATTTCAACATTAAAATATGTGCTAAAATGGCTGCTTACACTCCAGTGAAGGAAAACATCGTGAGGAAACCCACTTCCAAGCCGGTTGGTCACCGCGGAAGTGTATGACTATACCCAGCCCCAGCATTGGGGTGTATAAAATGGCTGCAAAGGAGGGTATTGTTCTATTATTGAATCTTTGACGGTTGCTAGGGACGACCAATTATTTTGGGATTACTTCTGAAAGCTATCCCAAGATGTATAAACTAAATTATAAAAATACTAAATAATCTTTATTTTTACTGATACAACATGGTGGCAGCTGTGCTACAAAAATGGTAAAGAAGGATGGTAAACACCGCAAAGCGGCGGCGTCGGCGATTCTATCGGAGGATGAAGATGAGAAAAATCCCGATAAAATCCACGTAGAAAACTCACATGGTGAAGGAAAAAGTACAATACAAGGTAAGCAGTCGTCAACACCAGTGAATAATTTAGCACCACCGGAAAATTTCTCCATGAAGGGTGAAAAATGGGAAAATTGGATCAAACACTTCCTCAGGTATATGTCGATATCAGGCTACAAAAACAACACAGAGAGCGAAAAAATGGACATGCTTTTGTACTTCATGGGAGAGAACGTAGAAGATATCACTTCACAGTTTGCACCCACAAAAACATTAGAAGAGTTAATAATTTCATTTAACAAGTACTTTCATCCGCGGAAAAATGTCATCTTTGAGAGATACAACTTTTATACAAGAAGACAAGAAGATGGAGAAAGTATTGACTCATTTATCACAGATTTATACCGACAGGCAGAGAAATGTGATTTTGGTAATATAACCAAGGAACAAATTATCCGAGACAGAATAGTTGTAGGTATGGTCGACAAAAAAAATAAGCGATAGAATGCAATTAAACGATAATATAACGTTACAAGAAGTAGTTACCATTGCGCGTCAAGGTGAAAGACAGCGCGAAGAATCGAAAGCTTTAAGGAACAATGTCTGCAATACCATTCAAGAAACAAATCAAGAGTTGGCAGTCGTCCAAAAAAGAACAACAAATAACAAGTATGAGTATAAAAAGTCACGAGACAAAACTGTGCAGGATCTGCATTGCCGAGAAACATGTTTTCACTGCTTGGGCCCGCGACATCCTAGGACTGCATGCCCGGCAAGAAATTCGAGTTTCCATAAGTGCGGACGAATGGGCCACTTCATGAAGGCTTGCAAGTCACGTGGGAAACGAATGTTAAAACTGTAGAAATTAATTCCGAGGACGTCACACAGGACAATCAATCGGGTGACTATCGCTTCTTTTGGACGGTTGGCTCTAGAAAAGAAAAAGAATGGATTTGTGAAGTTCAAAATGTGGAATTTAACACTATCGAGGATTACGTCATAGATACTGGTGCGGACGTTGTTTGTATTCCTCTTAACTCTGTACCACAACAATTTAGAAATAAATTACAAAAGGCTGACTTGTCTTTAACAGTTGCTGATGGCAGAAAATTGTTTGTAAATGGATACTCACAAGTTACTTTACAATTCAAAGACAAATCCTATACATGTAAAGTATATGTGTCAAAAGATCTGGGCAGGCCTACACTAGGAAGAAATGCTTTAAAAGGCCTCAATATTGTAACACTGAATATAGGTCTCTGTTCCAAATCTGATAGTCCTCTTAACCATGATACGAACCAGGATGTGACACCGATAGTACAGCGATTTCCCAATTTGTTTCAGGTTTTGGGCCAATTCCAGGAGGAAATTTCAATTAAATTAAAACCGGATGCTAAACCTTATGTACAAGCGGTACCTCGAATAGTTCCCATTCCTTTACTTCACAAACTGGAGGAGAAATTAAAAAGGTTACAAGATCTGGATATAATCGAACCAATCGACGAGGTGACAGACTGGGTTGCACCCGTAGTTTGTATACCGAAGGGGGAAAACAATATCAGGTTATGTGGAGATTATACACAGCTTAACAAATATGTAAAAAGACCGTATTTTCCTATGAATAAGGTAGAGTATACACTGGCGAGGGTGCAAGGTGCAAAGTTTTTTTCTAAATTAGATGTCAACAAAGGCTTTCACCAGATTAGGTTAGATAAAGAAAGTCAAGCCTTAACTACCTTTATATGTCCCTTCGGAAGATATAAATACAAACGTCTTCCTTTCGGAATAAATTGTGCTCCGGAATAATTTGTGAACAAATTTTCAAAAATACTTACAGGGCTGAAAAACGTAGTATTTCATGTAGACGATGTTTTGATATTTGGAAATACAATAGAAGAACACAATAAGGCTTTGACATCTGTGCTACAGGCTATATCAAACGAAGGAGTCACACTGAACAAAGAAAAATGTGTTTTTTCTGTTACTAAAGTAAAATACTTGAGCTATGTACTAAGTGGCGATGGAATAACCATTGACCCAGCTCGTGTAGAGAGCATTGTTAACTTCCCCAATCCAACTAACAAAAAGGAATTGTTACGTTTTCTCGGCATGGTGAATTTTGCAGCGCGACACCTAAATAATAAATCAGAGTGTTTGCAACCATTGACTGCCCTTTTAAAAAATAACGTAGAGTACTTGTGGGGCCCGGATCAAAAAAAATCTTTTGAAGAAATAAAACAATTATTAACTGAAGCGCCCACATTAGGATTTTATGATTTTACAAAGAAAATTATAATTAGCGCTGATGCTTCATCGTACGGACTG
Organism: Adela reaumurella; assembly: GCA_009867175.2. Classification (NCBI taxonomy): domain Eukaryota; kingdom Metazoa; phylum Arthropoda; class Insecta; order Lepidoptera; family Adelidae; genus Adela; species Adela reaumurella. The sequence continues at coordinate 7,677 of WYDE02057478.1, read as the reverse complement.
GGTGGATGTCTCTTTCAGGAAAGTAACTCGAAAGGCAGAGAAATAGTTGCATATATTTCTAGAACCATGACTGAGACTGAAAGAAGGTACTCACAGATAGAAAAGGAAGCGTTAGCTTTAACATGGGCTGCGGAAAAACTCCACGAGTATATCACAGGTACTAATGTATTATTTGTAACCGATCACAAGCCTTTGGTGCAAGTTCTTCAGTCAAAGCATTTAGATGACCTTACTCCAAGGCTACAAAGATTTCGCTTGAGACTAATGAGGTTTAACTATGAGATAAAATATGTACCCGGTAAAGACTTAATTATACCCTGTCGCGAGCTTCTGTCAAAGGTAGTCATGATAGTTCAGAATTGTTAGAAGAAACAGATGCATACGTCCGTATGATAAATCAAAGCTACAATATAACAGATACGTATTTACAAAAAATTATACATGAACAAAATAAAGACGAAATTTGCCAAACGCTTCAGAAGTATAGTATAGATGGGTGGCCAACCAAAGATAAAGTAAACCCGATGTTATACCCTTACTACCAGTACAGAGATGATATAACTTTTTCTGAAAACTTCCTAATTAAGGGTTCACGAATAGTAATACCTCCTACCTTACAGAAGGAAGTAATAGAATATATTCATATGGGTCATCAGGGCATTTCTAAATGTAGGGAAAGAGCAAAAGTCACTGTCTGGTGGATAGGTCTTAGCACTCAACTAGAAACTTTAATAAAAAACTGCCCCCAGTGTGTCGAAGAAAGAATTAATATAAAACAACCATTCTGTAAGGATGAAAATCCACCTATCAGACCTTGGCAGAAGTTGTCTGCAGATTTATATTTTTGCAAACAGTGGTACCTTATTGTAACAGATTATTATTCGAGATTTTTTTGAAATTTTTCTATTGAACTCCATGACAGTAAATGTAATAATATTAAAAGTGAAAGAACTTTTTTCTAGGTATGGCATTTGTGATGAACTGCGTTCTAATAATGGTCCACAGTTTCAAAATGGATTTAAATTATTTGCTCAGGCGTACAATTTCAAGCATACGACTAGTTCACCACAATATAGCCAATCAAACGGCGGGGTAGAAGCAGCTGTTAAAGTTGCTAAAAGTATTATTAAGAAAAATCCAAAAAATGAAGACTTAGACAAGGCTCTTTTGTCATATCGCACAACACCATTAGCCAATGGATTTACCCCGGCAGAGCTATTAATGAACAGAAAATTAAAAAGTCATTTACCAATGTTACCCAGTAAGTTATTGGTAGAGAAATCGGACGAGGTAGTCAATAAAGAAAACTGTCTAAAAGAAAAAAAAGCTCAGAACTACGATAGGAGACATAGAGTGGTAAAGCTTTCTGACCTGAAGGTGGGGGACGGTGTATGGATCGTAGATTTGAGGAAATATGGCCAAGTGGCAGATGTATTGGCTTATAGGTCATACATTGTAGAAACAGAAGATGGGAAATATCCTAGGAACCGATTTCACTTAATACCTGCGCCGTACTTTAAATTGAATAATACTTAATTGAAGCTTATGTTAATAATTACCTAATATACATGTTACACAGTGCTGTCAAAAATATGTATGGTGTGTGAGTATTGTTTAACTTAACTGATATGTCAAATTGTTTACTTTTACCTAATTTCACTTATTGTAAATTTTACTTCTTAAGAGGGTGTATGTTGAAACTACTTAAGGGGTATCAACTTAAAGAAAGGGATGTTCTATTATTGAATCTTTGACGGTTGCTAGGGACGACCAATTATTTTGTTATTACTTCTGAAAGCTAACCCAAGATGTACGAATAAACTAAATTATAAAAATACGAAATAATCTTTATTTCTACTGATACAACAGTAACAAGGGCCTTGTGTTCCGTGCGTAAGGTAAATTGCCTTGCGTAAACGTACTGATGAAATTTTCTCACCGCGAAGATGATTGCTAATGCTTCCTTCTCAATCTGCGAGTATTCTTTCTCTGCAGTGTTGAGGGTCCGCGAAGCATACGCCACTGGGCGCTCTTCCTCCGGCGTCATTACGGCGAGCACCGCTCCGATTCCCACGCTCGAAGCGTCTGTCGTTAAAATTACATCCTGGTTCACAGAATAGTGCGCTAGCAAGCACTGAGCTGGAAGCCATTAAATTTTTAACATTAATAAAGGCAGTTGGGCACTCCTTTGTCCAGTCGTACGGAACATCTCTCTTTTTTTTTTTATCCTTTTGGTACTGCAAGCTGTCAGATCTATGACATTCAACAGTAGGTTATAAATGTATTAAGTTGGCTTGCACGGATAGTATCCATTGATAACTCCCGTATTTATATTATTGTCGTTGAGAAGATCTTGTGGGGCTTTTCCCTTTAATCTACTCAAGGTAATCTTGTCTTCCGCTAATTCACGAGCTTGTTCGTTGTGATAGTTACGTATTCTCACTTTGTATTTAGTTGTTTGGTTTTTATTTCTTCCTTTATGTTTGGAATGTTCAATTTGCGGTGAAATCGTTCGTTGGTTATGTACCACGGGGCGTCTACGATTATCCATAGAGTTTTTGATTGTACCTCTGCAGAATTTCTATGTTGGAGCTGGCTGCTGTTTCCCACAATTGCAGACCATTCGTCCATATTGGCTTCAGTATTCATTTGTACAAAAAAAGTTTGTTTTCTAGTGACAATTCTGTTTTTCTTAATAAGCCAGTATATTTTACGAAGATGCTGCCCAAGAGCTTCCGCTGGGTAAAAATGTGTTTCCGCCATGTGAGGCGCCTGTCCAGATATAGCCCTAGGTATTTTGCTTCATGTGCTTGAGGGATTTGTGTGCCGTTTTGTTCCACTGGCGGGCGTGTGCCTTGTCTGATTGTGTAGGTCACCTGTACAGATTTTGTTTCATTTGCCTTTATACACCAATCCCTAAGCCAAACTGAAATTTTACTGAGACTATTCTGTAGCTTAGCAGATGCTTGATTTGGATTCTCATCTATGGCCAGGACGGCTGTGTCGTCGGCAAAAGTTCCAGTAGTGACTTCTTCTTCAACTGGAAGATCTGCAGTGCATAGTAAGTATAGAGTACGGCCCATTACACTACCTCGTGGGAATCCACCTTGTGTTTTGTGTAAATTTGTCATTTCCTCACTCTGTTTCACTAAGAAGTGTCTGTTGTGTAGATAAGATTTGATGAAGTTGAAGTAATTTATTGGGAGATTGCATTTTATCTTACTCAACAGACCCTCGTGTCAGACTCGGTCAAATGCTTGTGATATGTCCATAAAGACAGCAGCGCAGTATTGTTTATGTTCACATGTGGAGTTTATTTTGTCTACTAGCCTATTTGTTCTATAGTACTGTGTTTCTGCCTGAAGCCAAATTGGAAATGGAAAAGTTATTTCATCAGCTATCAATCTGTCACTGTCACTCCTATAAGAAAGGTCAATTGAAAGAGCAATAAAGCAAAAAGTGATCGCGCGCATACACGTGACTACACCAGAAAGCGTCGGTATCGACCCGGCCACTTGCTGGTGTAGGAGATCCGCTCACTATAAGACCTCGGACGGGTCTGCCCAAAACCGTGCGTGGTTGTCATTATATATGAACGCGAGAGCAACGAGGCAAGGTGCGACAGGTGTGAGTTCAGTGAGTCCGCCGACGCGAATCTTGGTAGGCAGCTTGCGTCGTCGCTTGTCCGAGTCGCGGCCTCGGTGCGGGCGGCGGTACGATGCGGCGGAGGCGAGCTGGAGGCGCCATCGCTTGTCTGTGATGCGGCTCGCTACCGCGTCACAAATGCACTAGAAGACGTGTTTAAGATGCTTGAGTTGGAAAAAAGGGGAACCAACATCAATGGAGAGTTCCTCAGTCATTTTCGTTTCGCCGATGACATTTTCCTTCTCATTCATTCCCGGAATCAACTTCAGAAGATGTTCAGCCACCTCTATAAGGCATAGCTGAGGGTCGGTCTGAAGATGAACCGAGATAAAACCAAAGTCATGTCAACGGAGATTAGATGTGGGGGTCAAATAATCATTGATGGCGAAACAATCGAACAAGTGGAGGAGTACGTTTACCTCGGCCAAATACTTCGGTTAGATGGAAAAGGCCTACACAAGGAGGTAGAAAGATACATCCAACTGGGTGTGGCTGCCTTCGGAAAACTGAAATTCGTCCGAAAGTCTGCACTGCCGCAAAATCTTAAGACCAGATATGATCAGTGCGTACACTCAGTTTATGACGTACGGATGTGAACTCTGGACTCTTAACGGCCGGCATGACGGCCGTTGGAGCTCGCGTGTATTACACTGGCGTCCTTGGACAAGAAAGCAAAGTGTAGAAAGACCACCTTGCCAGGTGGGACGATGACATCCGGAACGTCGCGAGCCACCAATGGATTCGTGTTGCTGAGTGCTGGTAAGGGTGGAAAAAAAAAATGGAGAGACGTATGTCCAGGAGTGGACGGCAAAACGCTGAAAATGATGAATATGTGATATGCTGAACGGGCAAAAAAGTAAGTAATGCTTAATATTAAAAGTGCCCGGTACCTAAGTCCTTCGTCGATCTCTTCCTTGGAGCGTGCAAGCGATGGCCGCCTCCTGAACTTCGCAGGCTTGACTCCGGCGGCCTTGCTGTGTGTGGAGGTGGCGCCACTCTCCGCTGAGCCGGGGCTGCCGCCGCTACATTCACGACGCATGCGTCTGTCAAATGAAGAGTCACTTTCTTAGATTGTTTTTAATATTGTTGACGTGTCCCTTATAATATAGTAATTACGTTAATGGATCTGATGGTCTCACCCTGGATTTGTGGTAGTTGTAGTTGTTGTGCGTAGTCTGTGCCGTGAGATTCCGTGCACCGATCTCAATATTTTTTTCCAAAATGTTTTGGATTTCTTATATAGAGAAAATTCTCAGTAGGTTTCCTCAGTGGCAGCCTTTGGCGTACTAGTGTTTACTTTAAAAACAAATAAATCTCGACAAGCCGGCGCAGCGCCGTCACAATATTGATGCGACACTGAAGATTTCCGATGAGCGCTGTGGAGCCACCACCGTTCTATAAAATAAACTTTGCGGTTCTTTGATTTCTTATCGGTACTAATACACGATTAACACCTATGGCCTTGTCCAGAGTGAGGGGCTAGCGCGGTCGTGAGAACGGACGTGAATTATCAAACATATATAACCGCCACTCGTGGCCACAGTGCCGCAGCTGTGGCGAGCACGGCAAGTGAGTAACCTAGCCTGGCGCGGGCGTGGAGCGCATGCGACAAATTCAAACATTCCTAGCCGCTCGATGCAGCCATACATACAGGCCTAGTGCGTGAGTGATGAACACGCGACAAACGGATGTAACAAACCAGTTCTGTCTTGTCGCTCGGCGTTTGCACGTCTATGAACGAAACATATTTAATTATGTGGAACAATATCAATACAGAAGAATTTATAAGTGCTGTTCAATCTAAAACTGCAATAAAAATAATGGCAAGAGCAGATCTAAAAATGGCAGAGCGAATATCCCAATCCTAATTGAATAGGATCATAATTAGGAAATTGTGGAGTAAAATAAAATAGATGCCACTTTACTCAGGATGTAGTCAAACGTAGATACTGTCATCCGAGTATACTGAAAGAATCTTGCAGGGTATAGCCTCAATTCATTGTATAAAGTGATGAAAAAAAATCGTAAAAAATTCACCATATTTTTTCTCTAGTTTTATTTAATTCGTGGACACCATCTCGTGTGTTCAACACCTCCAATCGCAGTAACGGACTGTCCAATAACAACTAAAAATCTTCGTTCATGGTGCACAACCCCTACAAACACGTCTGTTCGCTGCACGAACTTGCGATGAACTATGGCCACGCAATTGCACCCGCACCCGCGCTCGCCGCCGCATCTTCACTATGGACGAGGGCTATTGCGTACATTACTTATTTACCATGAATATTAATAGTGTGAACTAGCCACAATAGTAATATTTATTACCTGAAGGAGCCGGGGAGCTTCTTCCTTGCGGAGTGTCCGGGTCGCACCCTGCCTAGCTCCAGTGCGGTGGTGCTCACTATGTGTGCGTGCACAACACTCAGCGCCACCATCAACGCCAGTGGCACTAGCACGCTGTCGCACTGCAATAGCAAATAGCTCATCATCAAAGAGGAGTTTTCATTTAAAAAAAAATAGTTCAAAAACGGAATGTAGATGGCGCTCTCTCAGCATCAGTAGTTAAATTACGATGAAGACAGAATATAATTTATGGCCAATAACTCCCAACTCTTTGAAAAACAAAGGTACATAAGTATTCATTCCCGCCATTCTTTTGGCTGTAAAATAAATTGTGCCAAAGCACTATAATTTGAGTGTCAGATAATTTGAATGTCAGATTAACCGAGCGGCCAAGAGCACTCCTCTCAAGCGGGAGGTGCGGAAGATTCTAAAGTTCTAAATATTAGAACTGTGTGCAAAGCATTTCGAGACCTAATTCTTTAACCAAAGCCCTCATAGCTCGACCAACATTATTTACGGCAGAAGTCCAAAGCGGGTATTCCACTGGGAGCAAAATATTTAGAAATATTAAAAAATTTGTGCTAAAATAGCTGCTGACACTTGGGCATAGAAAAACATCATGAGGAAACCCACTTCCAAGACGGTTGGTCACCTCGGAAGGGTATGACTAAATCCTCTCATATCATGTAAATGAGAGAGGCAGCCCCCCAGCAGTGGGGCGAATAAAATGGTTGCAAAAAAGAAAGAAGAAGACTATAATTTGGGATGGTTATGCAGCCGTTTCATTTCTTTGTTGCTTTTTATTGTTGTCACTGCACAAAATATTATTACGTGGTCTTCTTGATACGTGATTCTCCTACTTTAACTGTTCAGAATTTCATTTATTTCACTGCTACGCATCATAACATGGCTTGTCTATCATAGATGCCATGAGTACTGAGTTATAGTTTGTGGTTCCTAGCGGACCTGAAAACAGAACAGTAAAGAGGAAAGTTAAAGTTACTGGGAAAAAAGCAGTACTTGTTCAGAGGTAAGCGTTTCACATTGTTTTACCGCACAGACTATAACTACGGCTCACACAACAAGAATGAATGTCTCACAATAACGATTTACTGTCACACCACACCCACTGAGGTGATTTCAAACTATTTGAATGAAGTTATTAGGATGCATACATAATTATAAGACTTTATCCCTGCTTTATCCGATGTGACAAGTTATCATCAGATGGCATTGCCTACGGCTGTTAGCACAGCGCCATCTGTTTCCCACTGGAAAACTAAATGAGAACTGTCAAACGAAAACCCCTCATTGTTGGGGAAAAGGTTTATTCCACTTCATGCATGATACACCTAGCGACACCTAAGTACATTCATTTCATTCATTTATAGTTTAAAATTTTTATACAACATGTTGTGCCCTCGCAAATTTTTCCATATATGATTTTGCAATGCAAAATCATATTATATGGAAAAATTGAAGTGGACACCCTTCATGTTACTTCTTTTAGGTGAATTAAAAAAGACTAGATAAAACTAAAAAAGCAGCTGGGAAACAAATTTCTTTACAGCAGTAAAGTAATTTGTTTGAATTGTGGCAACCCACAAACTGATTAAAGGCTCATTTACGCTGAGGCAACAACGGCCGACATTGTGGCATGCTACACTGTCTTTTTCTTTTTCTTTC